>CAVOJK010000383.1:0-25476 GCA_963695495.1 Hololepta plana | reverse complement strand
ATCGAACGCTGGTTGGGACGATTTGAAAAATCATATCTAGACTTTGATTGCAGTAATCAATATGGAACTTCGGACACACAAAAACAAGAATCGATAAAGTAATAGTGTCATCCTTCCAGAAAACATAGAAGATAATTTACACATTCTTAAACGTGTATGCCCATTTGCACAATTACTTATGTAACAAACTAATAGATAGAGTCACGGACGTTCTATAGTCGGGGGCTGAGAGAAAATGCGAGGTACTGTAAAGCCTTCCACTGCTTAGACTTTGCTTCTCTGGGTTCTCTTCTTTCTTTCCTTGTTCTCACACCCGACCGCGACGCGCTCACCGCGACGCTTTGACCCAGCTCTATCTTTCCTCTCAGCCCCCGACTATACATCATGAGATGTTTTGTTTCAACTTACTAGTCGTTGCGTTGCGAGTATACGTCCCTTGGCAGGCGTACTGAACATTTTTCCATTCCTCTTTGGGGTATTTCGCTGTTCTGAGCAGAAACATTGTTTTATGGTTGTGACTAGAATTTCGATTTCAAGAATTGGTACAACTTCAAATACATGTACTTTCTTCTCCTCATTTTTTTAGTAGTTTCACTTGATCTTCTTACGCAAACTTACTCATATAGTATAAAAAATTGATCAATTTTTATTCAAAACGCAACTTTCGCCCGGGTGAGGGGAGCTGGGCCAGATTTTTCACACGATTTTGGTGTTGTAGAGTAGAGTTTCTAATTCGAGTACTCTTCAAGTACTTTTCCAAGTTTTCCAAGTACTTGAAGATGGAAGCCTTGTTTCAAGTCTGAAATGCTAAGCAGAAACCCTATTACTAGTGTTTCAAAATCTAAAACGTGGTCGTGTGCGAAGATCACAAACCAGTCTGTCTTTTGAATAAGACAGACCAAGCAAACAGGACGCTGTTTAGACCAGCCCACCACGTTTCAGATTCTGAAACACTAATATTATAGAGTGCGAGGAATGAACTTGGAGGTTCGAACGATATTACTGGTAGATGGCGGGTATTGAAAAAACAGTCCAAGGAGGTCCACTTCTCCACTTCTAGATTCAGAATTGAGTTGGATGTACAATTTCAGTTTACAATTTTTACAATTTCAGTCACTTTAGCGTTTTCGTTGAGGTCGGCTAAACTCCTCCTGAACATTATTATCGAACAATTTATGGGCATTGAGGTGCTAGGGCAGGTGGAAGTGGAAACCAAATCGTTCTGCAATTCAATATTCGCCGTCTCTCAGTATTAGTGAAGTCAAAATCATAGCTCCAGAACAAACATAAACAGCGTAACTTCAAAAGTGGCAAGCTGCCGTTTTTCCCGAAGCAGTGGCCGTTAAGTTCCACAATCTAATTGAGCGTTTCAAAGTATTGTCCTATTTCTTTGGTTTCAATAGAAACTGGTTGTATTTAGTTCATGAATTACGCTGTTTATGTTCGAACTGAAACTACGATCTTGACTTCAGTGATAACAGCGATAGTCTGTTGCAATTATGCGCTAAGTTGTTCAAAAGGATATTCTCTGAATCACGAGATCACAAAACGGAAGTGCATCTCCTGAAGACTATTAGTGTTTCAGAATCTTAAACGTGGTGTGCCAGTCTAAACAGCGTCTTGTTCACTCTTCTAATCGCCGTAAAGTGTCCTCCAAGCCGCCTGGCACTTCACATGTGGTTCCATGTGGCCTACCGACCTGAACTCCAGGTCGTGTGCAAAGAACACACATCAGTCTGTCTTTTCAATAAGACAGACCAAAAAAACAGGACCCTGCGTATCGGACGTACCACGTTTAAGATTCTGAAATCTGAAACAGTAATATTTTGTAGTCTCAATCATTGTGAGCTCTTTGACGGATTATGTATCAATCAGAACAAAAAAGCATCCTCCTCTTCCAAATTTTTCATATCGGCGGAGGGGGGGGGGCTAGAGTTGTTATTGCGGGCCGCGGGCTTTCGAAGAAAAAGCATGTGTGTGCGGGCCAAAGCACTTTTCGCAAAACTTTGCAAAAGCCCGCTCAATTAGTTTTGAAGCGGGCCCCCGCTCTGTGCGCGGGCCCCCGCGCATGTTTCATGCCCGGTCTAACTCTGTTGAGGCAAGGAAATTTTGGTGGAATATACTAGTGTTGTTATAACGGGACACGGGACAGAGTGAGAAAAATCTATGTTTGCGGGATTTTTGCACTCTGAAGTTTTCTTGCAAACGTCCCGTGCTTTTCAGTTTTTTGACGGGATCCCGTCCATGCACGGGACGAAAACGGGACGAAGTTGGTCTGCTTGTCCACTCCATGTTGCAAAAAGTGGAGAAACTCCAAAAAGATTTAGCACTGGTGTTGCAGTTTCGTACGCAAGTGCGATAACCACTAGGCCAAACAGCCATAGTACCACAAAACAAGTTGAAAATCGAATAAGGAGGGGAAGTAATCTATGCTCAATAGCGGAAGTCCATAAAACTGAAAGTCCAGGAAAACGGGACTTCTGTACTATACGGGATTTTCGCCACATTCCAGTAGTGCAAAAAGTCCCGTGAAAGACGGGACGAAAACGGGACTTGAAACAAAACTGGAATCCCGTGTCCCGTTATAACAACACTAGAAAATACAGAGCTCTCAACTGTTTTCAGTATGAGAAAAAGGACGTCAGAAGTTTGAACGAATGAGAAATAGCAGACGGGAGAGTGGGATGAAGAGACTTACCAACCTTGCCTTTTGAGCTTGATTTCAATTACCTCGGTAGTGAAAGGTAGAGAAACATGGAAAGTAAGAATAATGGAAAGAGACAAAAAGAGAAAGGTAGAGCAATAGAGGGATACAGGAAGGGACAGACAGAAAAAGTCTACCAACTCATGCTAATTTAGCCACTGGCTCTCCCACCAGTGGGTCTCGGAAGCGCGACGTGTAATATTTCACTTCAATTCATTTGTAATTGATCTCAGCGCCTCTTATTCACCTAGGTTACGTGTTTTCAGAGCCTTGGACTAATCACTACAGCCATGACAAGAACGGCAACAGAAAGAATTTGACTTCTGTTTTGAGAGTTACTCGGGAAATTCAAAACAACTTGTTTCCAACTATAACCGACTTTCAACTTGAATTCAAGCAGCTTTCCAACTTGTTCTCAACTATAAGCACCATGTACGGTCCCTACTTGAAATCAACTAAAATGCAACTTGAACCCAAGTAGCGACGCGCAAGACGTGCGTTGCCTGAGCATTATCGATCAAGATCGCACTTTCACTCAATGTGGTTTTCTAGGAAACTTTCAGTTCGTTCTTATTCTTATTCAGTTTTCGCGTTCTTTCTGCTCTCGGTTGACTACACGGACTTCATAAATCCTTGTAGGCAGCTGGCGAGCATCGATGTTTTGTAGTGGCTAAAACAGGTTTGACCGTCAAACTTTGACGAGAATTTCCTTTGGTAGAAAACACGTGTTTCTCGTATTTCTCATATTCTTTCTATCAAAAATGTTGACGACTATTGATACCAATCTTTGTACACATTTCCTACAGAATTGTTTATATCTTGAAAACCTGTTTCGCTTTCATGGTTTTAACATCATAATCAGGTTAGTTGGCTCGAGAAAGAGTTAATTAGTCCTGAAAATATTTGAAAATGTTTTTGTTCTAGGACCCCGAAGTCGTGCGAGAAGTCTAAGCTAGCAGGAGTCCTCTATGGTGTACAGTTAGTTTTTTTTAACGGTGTTCTCGGTAATGTTCAGCGTTGGCTATGACTTCAAAAATGAAATGTAAAACCAGTCTAAGTAAAAGGTAGCTGAAGAAGCAGAAGTTACGCTTAGCAGCATGGAACAACGACACACGAGGTGCTAGCTCATCTACGGATGTGAGCACGGAGAAAGGATTACATTTGCATGCCACATTTTCATGTTCACATTTTCTATTAAAATTTGTCAATCATTTTATTCTTCCCACCTTTCAAAATATCTCCATAATTAAAGTTGTTTTTGCTTGGTTGCTGTATTCATTTTGGATCAGCCTCGTCGTTTTCGTAACATCCGATTGATTTGTTAGTTTTTGAGTTATTCTGCTCCTAATCAGAATTTGTTCATCGTTCCCAGCTTATCAGAAAAAATTAACAGGAATAAAGGTTCGGAGCAAAGGAGTACTGTAGTTGGAAACAAATTGAATTGTGGTTGAGAACAAGTTGAGAATAAAGGTTCGGAGCAGAAGGAGTACTGTAGTTGGAAACAAGTAGAGTTCTGGTTGAGAACAAGTTGAGACACGCAAAATAACAACTTGTATCCAAGCTTGGTAGCCAACTTGGATTCTGGTTGGAAACAAGTTGTTTTGAATTTCCCGAGTAGACCGGTGGGAAAAGCGCGCGGCCCGCTCTTGCGCGGGCCTAAATGTCCTTTGGCGTTTCTCAGAAAGCCCGCACCAAGTTCAAGTTTTAGCGGGCCGTACTGAAAAGCTGTCAGCCCGCGGCCCGCAATAACAACTCTAGGGGGGCCTTCACGGTTTCCTGGTCGGCGGGTCGAGGAGACAGCCTTGGAAGATTTTGGAGGGTGGGTCGGTTACTATGCTTTGAACTATTCTTGCTCCGGTGATAATAAAACAACTCACTCGAGACGGCGCCAGTATTGAACTGTCCCGCAACGGACAAACCTGACTGTAAGAATATTTTTTTATTTTTCAAAGCGAAGTGATGTATCAGTGTTTCAGAATCTTAAACGTGGTGTGCCGATCTAAACAGCGTACAGTTCACTTTTCCATTCTTCTCGAACATGTCATTTAAGCCGTCTGGCACTTCACATGTTGTTTCGTGTGACTTCCTGACAAAACCTATAGGCTGTGCGAGAAGAGCGCACACCAGTCTGTCTCTTCGAAAAAACAGACCAAGTGAACAGGACGCTCGGTATCTGACGCACCACGTTTCAAATTCTGAACCGCAAATACTGTACACATCCATCAACACTTCAAAAACGTGTCAAGCTCACAAGGAACACATTCTTAGCAAGTCCGGCGAAACCCCTAAGGAACAACAAATTCTGAAAGAGCTCCTCGGGGAGCTGTGATTCTCAGAGGCTCAGTTGCTAAGCGGATCTGGTGGGTATGTACGATCTCAAAGATGGTTCATTCTGTAGTTATAGAGTTTAACTTTCTATTCCAACAAAATTCCGTGGGTGGTAAGAAAACATAGAAAGCCGAAAAGTTTGGACAAGCAAAAATTACCTCCGCATGCCATTAGTGCATCGATCGGATTGGCTTTGACTTCATCCTGTGGGGTAAGTTTGATTATCGTTCTCAATTGTGAAAACCTACATAATAGTGAAATGCGTGTGCGTAACGCACTTATTTCCAAGCCATCGTTCATTGCCCTCACCATGTCCTCTCTCTCCTATCACATTATCATCGCCCTGTAGCGCCGCCTCCCCCACATACAGACAGCATTCTCTCTCCCCTCGACTTCCCTGGCTTGTGATTTCTCTCGTTGTTTCACTGTTTCCTCGCCTCGCGTTTTTCCCTGTTACAATAAAGGTTTAATTACCCAAGTTTGAGGTGTTCTACTTCAAGCGGGAATATTTGGCGACCACGCAAACGAGCCACGCAATCAAGCTCGCTCTCGAAGGCAGATCGGAAGGCCATCTACAGCGTCAGTCAGTTTGATTATTGTGAACACGTCACGTTGTGAGTGAGCGGTCTCTGTGAAAGCACGAGCTGAAGTCTGCTATCTGCGACTCGAGAGAGAACTCTGTCGGCGAACGCGCCCTTCTCGTCTCTCTGCTCTTTTCACCACCACTTTTCACCACTCACGTAATCCGTTGTGAACCACTGCTGTCACTAATCATCTGTCTCTGGCTCGCCTATCGCGCATCATGTCAGGCGTAGAACTTAGACGCTCTCTCGGTCGACTCTGGTCACAGCTAGGACCCTCGACTGATTTTCTGATATCTGCCAACAGCGAATTCCTAGAATTCTTATCTCAACCGTCAACTGACGATGATTTTCGAGTCCAATTCGAAATACTTGTGGACTCTCGCCGTAGGCTAGCGCGCGTTTACAGTCAGCTTCAACGTTCCTTCATTTCCTCACAGTCCTTGGCTAGTAAAGATCCAAAAGAACAGCACTTGCTTTCTGTCTATCTTGAAGGAAAGCCCGAGCGTCATAACTTGGAACATCGCGCTACTTCCACTCTCGAAGCCTCTGACTCTCTGCTAGACCAAGCTCGCTCTATTGCACAGACACGCTTCATTCCATTGCCTTCTATTTCTGATGAGGACTCCTCCATTGCCTCTGTCACTTCACACAATCCTGCACCAAGGGTTAGGCCAGACGACGACACCTCGCTCGCACTCGTCTCTGCATAGGGAGCTACACCTCCCGTCACTTCTCATCTCACATCATCTGCACGTCTCACAGCAGCCATCATCACGGCCACATCGCTATCTCCGCCACACGCTCAGGCCGAGACACAATCGCAGCTCCCGATCTCGGTGACGCGCACTATCTCGCAGGAACCCGCAGCCGGGCTTCCATCGCAGCTCCCGAATCAGCATTCGGTGACGCGCGCCATCTTCCAGGAACCCGCAACCGGGCTTCCATCGCAGCTCCCGAATCAGCATTCGGTGACGCGCACTTTTTTCCAGGAACCCGCAGCCGGGCTTCCATCGCCTCTCTCTCGTCCTACGGTAGAGCATCATCACTCTCAAAGGCCCCCACCATGGCCGTCCACTCGAGTGATTCATGCGCAGCACAGAGAGGAGATGATGGCTGAGCAAACAATGGAGTACGACGCTGCGATGGACAGAGGCGCAAAAAACGTCTCTTCTCATTCTCTCTCCCATCATAGTTTGAATCACCCTGCCCACGATGGCTCTCTTTGTGATAACGGCCCATTCAATGCGCACATGTATCACCCTCGTTCCACCACAGAGACATTGATGGAAAGATCGATGCTCTCTTCTCTCCAACTTCCTACCTTCTCGGGGGACTTGCTCGCATATGAATCGTATCGCCGTGAGGTGATCAACCAGCTCTCACACAGCAAAGTGATCGAGCCAGCCAAGCGCATGGAGATACTGAGATACACATTGAGAGGCGAAGCACTGAGAGCAGTACAGACACTGCCCAACGATGACAGCAGCTCATTCGCACACGCAGTCGAGAGACTCGATAAACTTTTCCATCAGCCTTTTCTCGTGCAACATCGTCTGCTGTCGAATCTGCGAAAGCTCAAGTCTGTCAATCAAGGAAACAGTATCAAGGCTGTCTTTGAATCGATCTCCAAGATCTTCTATCACCTTCGCTCATCCTTCGATGACACCAACAGCGAGATCGATTTCCTCGTGCAAGAAGTTATGCGCAAACTTCCAGATGATCTCCGACAATCGCTCTTCGAAGACAAGCTGGACAGGTCCATGACAATGTCCGAAGTTCTAGATCGCATATATGACTATGTGCGGAGAAAAGACGCTTACTCCGCTTACATTCAAGATGACGACGATGACCCACATGCGCAGAACAACATAATGTTCGTTCCGAGAAATCACAATGGCAACGACTACAACAGACAGAGAAATGCTCAAGGCACATGTATTCTCTGCAAGCAGCACCACAACGTTCTCTCCTGCTCCACTTTCACAACTCCAGCTGATCGTGCCACAGCAGCAGCTCAGCAGGGGCGCTGCGCAAACTGTTTGTCCAATAAGCACAGTTTGAATAACTGCACAAGCAGAGGCTGCCGCAACTGCGGTAAACTGTTTGATTGATTGATTGATTGAAACGCCATCACACGTCCATCTGCTACAAAGGACAGCAAAATCAGCAGATACATCAAGAAGAACGTGATACACGCGCTCACAATCGTCCATATGACAGAGCAGTCCAGGACAACACACGCGATCCACAGCTTCAAAATGGCCAAGTCCAAAAACAGAGGCAGCAGCAGTATCTTCCTCCACAGCCAAACAGGCCTGTCGTGAACTGTAGCGCGCCCGTAGATCGCACTCCATTCCAGCCAGTGGGCACATCCATGATCATCACGACGGAGGTCCAGAATTCAGATAAGATAATTCAAGCATCTCTTGTCACACGGATGCTCTCCTGGATACAGGTGCCACTGCCAGTTTCATCACGCGAGAATTGGTCACAAAATTGCACCTCAAGCCTCTGGAAAACAAAACTGGCAACGTAGCCACTTTCGGAGATGGTAACAAGTCCATCGGCTCACTCTATCCCATCAAGATCCGAACCATTTCTGGAGCAGAACGCGAGATTTTCGTCCACTCTGTGGATACGATCATGTCTCCTCAGCGTTGGTGGAAGCATGAGCAACTGAAGCAAATGCGGACAATGTACGCATGCACACGTCCTCACCGACCCTCTGCTCGGTAACGATGATGTCCTTCAGCTTCTGAATCACTCCGACTTTTCTATCGAGGAGAAAGAAGGAAGACTCCTGACTCGTACTGCGCTCGGAACTGTGGTCACGAGCCGACAGAATCGGAACGCAGATCCGAACAGCTCATCACTTTTGAAGCTCCAGCCCATACATGTGTCCTACCACCATCCGCACAGGACTGGCCTGCACAGGACCACGATGCACCAACCATTAGTGAACCAGTCAATGTCGAAATTCATGAGCACATCATCGACACTGCAGAAGTCTTTATTCTCAAAGAAGAGAACCAGCCAAGAGTCACTTGGGAAATCCCCAGAATTGAGCGTTCTGAATACGAAATTCAACGTTCTGAAGTCGTACGCACCTCCACTGACGAACAGCACTTGAGCCCGATATGCCATCTGTCCAAGATGGGAGCGCCTAGGGTTTCCACCACTCTTCCACTACAGCGCGCACCACCGCCACGGAGCACACCAGCTCTGAACATCACTAACATGATGTTGATAGGACTGGCTGCACTCGTGATGCCCATACAGGCCATCACTGTCCAGAATGAGCTCTCTTCGTCTATTGTGCACTGGACCTCTCAGACTCATCCATTTCACAAACTACGCTCAATCCTCCTATTCGAGCTAGTTGTGCATCATTCGGCGCTCGAATCACAGCGTCCCACCAATCGATCACATGCTGCATCCTCGAAGAATGCCACTTCCTCCACGGCCCGCTACTCGAACACGAAATCGTGTTCGGCATGTACCATCTCACGCGCCCACACACTCTGGTGATCAGTTTCATGGAGGCAAACACTATGCAGAACGTTCACATCGACTGCCAGCCAGTTGACTTCTGCGACACTATTCGCTGTCGTCTCTGTACCTCCTTCCTAATGAATCGACACTGCTGGACTTGGCAAGATTACGTACATGGCATTCTGACGGTAATGGGCTTCATTAAGTGCCTTTGGGCATTCGCCACCATTATTCGGTGTCTCCGAATAATCCACGTTCTCTGCACCGCATCGAGAGCCACAATGACAACAGCGTACACGGTGACTACCGCCTCTCTCGGACAGATCAATCTGGCCACTCGCTATGTCCTGCGAATCATCTGCGCTGTCATTTTCTCTCCGGTACGCCTCCTTCTAGTTATCTGGAGACGCATACGCCACCGACAGCCACCAGACACGCCTATCCGTTTCACCTACCGCAGAAACCGCAGATCTGCTCATCGCGCAACAACAATCGCTCTCATCACATGCGCGATGCTCATTGCCCTAAAGGGACAATAGTTTCTTCATCCTTTACTCCATCGACTACTCGCCATCGCCCACAACGACAACTTCTACTCTCTCTCTCTCTCCAACCATCTCTTCTCTGTCTTCAATCTAAAAAAATACTACAAAAAAAAGTTCAACACTTCAACATCACAAATTCAGTAGCCACTTCACTGTATTGTAATATTCAAAGCCTCGTCGTTGAAATAGCAACACTTTCACATTTATCAATAGTTGTCAATTTCACGTTCACAAACACTGTTCATTTTCCTGTAATCATCATTCACACACGCAATGCCAATCGACAAATCGGCTGAACAATCACCCATCGTCATCTTCAATCTCTACATCCAATCAAGCGATCAATCACGACTCCAACAACACTCGTCAACCACGCTCTCCCTCTCTCCGCCGCAGCAACATCGATCATATCCATGTTCCCACCTCGCATTATCCAAGAACAATTTCCCATCGTACATCACATCGCAATCAGCAATCAATCCTACATACTCTCTCCCCATGATGCCCATCACATTCTCCTCCGATTTCTCCATTACCTTCACATTTTCTCACTACCTTCACATTTTCCATTAACCGTCACAAACAAATCAACTCTAACTCACAAAACTTCATTGTTATTTTCCCAGTACAAGATCCCAATTCGCTACACACTCGTACTACCCCATGCCTCACATCGACAACATGTTCCACATCATGCACATCAGGCAAAACAAATCAACTCGCAATTTCTCGCCTTTTCGTGTGGGAGGATTACGTATACGTAATTTCTTGAAGCCTCTTCTCACTCGATCCTCTCTTCACTTTCATCTCTGGATATTCCTACTGCCTATCTCAGTCTTTCCAGCCCACAGAAGAGTTGTCGCGCGTGATCATCCTCTCCTCTCCATCATCTATCCGCTGCTCATTCCTGTTGTCTCGGATTGTACGCGGTGCTGCAGTCATGGACTTAGGCCATGGCCTCATAGTCTCTCTCCGAACATCGGGTGCCGAGCGCGATTCGTGTGGCGAGGTGAGATGTTGCGAGCGGCGACTCGGCTTGTGGCGCGGATTGACGAGATGAGTGGTGGCTTATCCTCCAATTCTCTCCACGTGATCGAGTGAAAGAGAGCCCTTCGAGTCAATCTCCTCCTCAGTCCACTAGCCGCTCAAATGCGCAGACAATCACATTCACAATTCACACTCACGCAAACCACTTTCAATTTACCAGCAGCAAACCATTCAAAAATCACAATGCACAGTTTACGCCAACTACCATCAGATATCACTCATCCACATGTTCGTGTCCAAGCTCACCCTCGTCCTCTCCCAAGTCAACTACTCAATTCACTTATCCACATCTCTCGTGTTCACGTTTCAAGTTCAACTCCTTGCCAATGGCAGTTCGAATACCCACAATATCGTTTTCTCAAACGAAACTAGATCACACACAAGTTCACTCATTTCAAGTTTCCAACAACAATTCGTTCAAGTACACTTCAAGCCTATTTCCACAACCATCACTACAAATTCTATCTACCGTCGCACCCCGATGCGTTTTCCCTTGTTTTTGGTTTGTTTGTCTCTTTCGTAGGGAGTGTGCGCAACGCACTTATTTCCAAGCTATCGTTCATAGCCCTCTCCATGTCCTCTCTCTCCTATCACATTATCATCGCCCTGTAGCGCCGCCTCCCCCACATACAGACAGCATTCTCTCTCCCCTCCACTTTCCTGGCCTGTTACTTCTCTTGTTGTTTCACCGTTTTCTCGCCTCGCGTTTTCCCCTGTTACAATAAAGGTTAATTACCCAAGTTTGAGGTGTTCATACTTCAAGCGGGAATAATGCGTGAGGATTCTCAAGATATGAGCCACTCGAGACTTCAAAAGAGAGATTTCAAGTTGTTAATTATTGTATGAAAATGCATTATATCCTGGTGGCTCAAATGAGCCATATTTTGCGTGCAAAAACATTTATCGTTGAAGAAGTGCTGTCATTTGTCATCCGGCCTTCTCTCATCCAGCCTTCCACAGTAATTGCTAGAGAATTGAGACAAACGAAGGAAGAATTCTCCAGCTTTCTCTCTCCCTACGTCCGCATTTTGGTCACTTCTTGATAGACCCCAGTCAGGCGAGTCCAACGAAAAACTATTCGAGTTTCAGAGAGTGTATTCCAAAAATCGATAATTGATTTGGATTTTTCCGGATTTGCTGTTTCATAAACAGAATGAATTTCATTTCTCGTGAAATTAATAAGTGGTAAATTGGTTGACTTTCGAGAATATTCTATTTCCAGCTCCGATTTCTCGAACGTCCTCTAAATCGCTGCATAGTTCGGGCGCGAAAAGATGATTGCGCTCTCAACGGAAGAAAAAGATAGTAGTAGATTGCGCAATTGTGAAGTTATTTTTTTGAGAAAAGAAAAAATGTTTTAAAAATAAAAACAACTCACATAGCACTCGCTGGTGTAGCAATATACTTCAAACTTCAGGGGTTCGCTATGGCGCGCGCATCCTGTGCGGAAAACATTTCAAATATTGTGCAAGCCGAACCGTTTTTTCGACGTGAGAGGAATTTCACATATCCACCAGTGTGAATCACACCCAACTCTATCTACGCTAAAGTTTCCATGAAAATTGGTGATAGTTGATACGGAATGCTAGTGGGCTTGATGCAGAAAAACTGAAAAGAGGCCGAGGAGGGAGAGGGCTACGTGGATGACTCGTGGCATGGTTTGTGTGCACGATGTGTGTATCAGCAAAATAATGGTTGTTGCGCACTTCGAATTTATTACGACTCGGGTCATAAAATTTTTGAACGATCTCGAAAAATGGAGCTGGAAGGTTGATATAGTCGGCCGAGAGCCGTATGTTCAATTGCAGTCCACTTGAGACAGCGAAACGGCCGATTCTCATAATGAAAAACCAATTTCCACATTGAGCGCAGGAGAAAGGAAGACCGATTTCCACATCGAGAACAAGAGGGATGGAAACCAAGTTTCATATTGAAAGCAAAAAGAGCGTAGACCGATTTTCATGCTGAAAAACTATGAAAAGTGAGACATGAATCGGCCGTTCCGCTGTTTCAAGTGGACTGCAATTGGACATACGGCTCTCGGTCGACTATATGGTAGGCCAAGAGCCGTAAGAACGACACTCTTACACAGAACGTCTTCTAGCGCACAGAATATGAGTATTATACCGTCATGAAATAACTTGACGATTTGCGCAAAAAAACTGCAACTGAAATGGTCTATCAAAGACCGAGTTACTGTACCGAAGCGCAAAGTGGTGTGAATTACTCGGCGCTGAAACTCGCTTGGAGTCCAATTTCGATTTCCAATTGCAATGGATGCAATGTAGATCACTGAATTTCTGAACGTTGAGAAAATGAATGAACCTCATTCATTCAGTATGAAGCGAGTTGCGATCCGAGTTGCATGAATTTGCGCAAATCGTTTAGTTATTTCAAGACAGTATTATACAAAAAGAAACTAACGAAAGTTATCTTCTGCGAACTGTCCATTGCCGTAATACACGCCTGCCAAGGCTCTCTTTCTCTCTCTCTCTCCCCGTCTCTCTCTCCCTATCTCTCTCTCCTTCTTTCTCTCTCACTATCTCTCCCTCGCGCTCTCTCTCTCTCATTTCGCTCTGGGATGCATTTTCACGGAACAGCGTTTCGTAAGACTTTGCGGGGCTTCTATGCCGGATAATGAATCAGTGCGGATGTCAATTTTTTCACTCGCACATTGGCTAGATGAATTTGGCACTACACCAACTTTCCGTGTTTCTGTACAGAAGAGAAACTGTATTTATACAATCACGGCAAAATTGAGAGAACGCCGCTTCTGAAGTATATTTTCAATCGAAAAGAGATGAAAATAAATAGAATAATCCCTTGTCTGACTATTTTATGTTTCAGTTGGAAAAAGTTGGAAGAATGGAAACTGTTCGTTGCTACGCTTCTGACAAGACAAAAAACTCACGTTTCCGTCCGAGTATCGAGATCTGAAAAATCGCACCGTGTGTACACCATCATGCAAGAAAAAGTGAGAGACTTTCGCTCTCTTCTAATTGTCCCTCTGACCCTTTCCTTGACCGACCAGTTTTTTAGTATTACTGAAGTCAAAATCATAGTTTCAGTCCAAACATAAACAGCGTAACTTCAAAAGTGGCAAACTGGTGTTTTTCCCCGAAGCAATGGTCGGATTTCAGTTCTACAATCTTTTTGCATTCCTCGTGGCAATCCAAAGTTGCCCATTGCTATTGGATATAGAACAACTGGTTTTCTACAGTCTTTTTACGTTGTTTATGTTTGGAAACTCTGATTTTGACTTCGATAATATTTGAGAATCCATTGGCTGATGCGTCAGATAAATACGCAGCGTCCTGTTCACTCGCGCTCCCCTTTCTTGACCGTTAGAAAGCGCGATTGTCGCAGTCTCTCTCTACTTCATTCTTGCTCGGAATTGAAAATGGACATGGATTGTAAACAGACACTTGTTGCTGATTCCATACAACTTTTTTTCACAAATTCAACATGTCTAATTTCTAATCTATTTAGAGATTCCTGGTTTACAAAATACAACTTCTTACAGATACAGACATTCTGTCCATAATTGAAACTTTCTACAGCAGGACTTTTTTTCTACACTGATTTGTTCAGAAATTCATTTTGCCAATTAGTTGAAAACCGGAACTACCGGAACTATCCATCAAGATTGGGCTCACCTTCACTATTGGCTGTAGTGGCTCGAATACTTCTTTTGTATTATCCGGAGTCAAAGCTGCGATAGGCTTCATCAAACTCTCTGCACTTTGATGTTGCAAGGCCTAGTCCACAAAAAGGGCGATGTTTCATAACGCTTCATAATGCCTCATGAAAGATTCATTGATCCAGTTCGAGCACTTTGATATTAGTGTTTCAGAATCTGAAACGTGGAGTTCTGGTCTAAGTAGCGTCCGGTTTACTTGGTCTGTCTTTTTGAAAAGACGGACTGGTGTGTGCTGTTCTCATACGACCTAGACGTCATGTCAGGAGGTCACATGTAACCACATGTGAAGTTCCAGATGGCTTGGATGACACGTAAGAGCGAGCTAAAAAGTGAACAGGACGCTGCTTGGACCGGCACACTACGTTTTAGATTTCTGAACACTAATAATACTGACCGAATAAAAAAACCAGGTGCACTGCCCCTCTGATATTCTGGAAGCCCCGTTCACGAGATTTCCAAAACTGGTCTCGGTTGCTCAGAATGATATTGGTTCTCGAGTTTTGGCCGGAAAACCGTAAACTAGAGACGAGATAATAGCAACTCTTCCCCCTCCATTGACATGCTTGTCAATGGAGGGGGAAGGAGCAAAGTATAATTCAAGAAGCGCTGGCTGCTGTTATTGTGACTTTGACTGTTTCGATAATGTCTGACATAACATAATCATCGATTTTCGACTATAGCCGACTTACGATCACCTCAGCCCTACACCAGTCGTATTACGTCAACTATCTCAACTCACACCGCTCGTCTAGAACATACTCTTGTAATGATCTTGTGCATCGCTTTTTCGGTCATGGTGAATGCCATTGGTAACCGATAAATGTCTCAAATGTCTTCCCCCTTCAAGGGGAATGAGTACAGACTTGTTTTTGAAAAACTGTAATTCATATCTCGCTTCGTCCGGAGACTATGATGCTGAAATTCGGGGTGTGCGGTGAAATCAGTCTTATGATTTATTCTACCAGGTTCAACGGTAATAGCCCCAGGACAAAGCAAGATATGGAATACATTTTTCGATAACGAGTTTGTGCTTATGTCTGGGAAGTGCCATGAGTTGCGGTTATCTCGTCTCTACTGTAAACCGAATAGGCGAATGTCAGGAAGCTTTGGCGGAAGCAGCTCTGAATCGGCCTTTTTGATGTTCCTAGTGAACTGCAATTGGACATACAATAGGCTCCGGGAAACGAGGGGCGAACAGCGGGATACTATTCATTCCTACAATAAGTCATTTCAATCATGTGTACAAAGTTACCTGGCCGTGTGTAATTGGGATCAATGTAGAACGTGCAGAGATCCCCTGAAAAAGTCATAGATTTACGATGAAGACGAAACAAGATTATATTTTCAATTTTCATGTTTTGGAGCAATTTTATATTATGACACTGTCTGGGGCCAATTAAAAGAGGTGGCGCTTGTTACAAAGTCCGAGTTGCCAGAAGCGGAAACTGCCATCTATTTTACCAGGAGTTCCCCCCCCCCTTTACGCCCCCATCTAGGTACTGAAAAGATTAGCAATTTCCGGGAAAATTTTTCAGAAAATTCAAAAAGGGTAGAAATTTAGGAATAAGATTTCCAGATCTTCAAACTCATGAACCTCAACTCTAAATACCACAGCTTACTTTGTCCAAAGTAAATAAAATCCTTGTATTCTTGATCGCCACACAAAAATGAGACGCCGACATCTGGAGAATGAACTTTTTGTTTTCCGGATATTTTTCGATTAGGCAGAGCTGAAAAAAATGGGCTTCAACAATGTGAAAGATTGAATCAAAAGTTCCCTGCAGAAATAATCTTGAAGCATCACGTACTAAACACTTGACTGACCTGCGAGAAAAAGAAGTAGCACACCTAAAGGCAGCAACATTGCGAAAAATTTCCGATACGCACAGGACCTGGAATGCAGTTATTGTTGTTTCAGAATCAATACATATCAATGCAGCAGCCGAAGTTGTTTTCGTTTGTGTTGGTTATCAAACAGACGCATGGACGACTAACTATGACCCTTCTCTCCACATCTGGCCCTTCAATGAACTTACACTGATTACTCTGCCTGATGACGAATAAAAAGGGTGAGGATGGGCACGCAGTTTACTGTAAGCTTTGGATGTTATGTGTGACAAGAAGACGCTACACTGAATAGAGAAGCTTGATAGAGGGGACAATGAAAACTGCAAAGAACTAAACTTGAAACTAGGAAAAGTACAATCTGAAAATCTTCAACTTGATTTCGGGATTGAGGACAAGCTGGCCAGTGGAATGTCTCACTGGGGCAATCTGGCCGCGTTAGCTTGACTGATGAGATTTGACGAAATTGTGATGAGCGATTTCAAAATTTAATTTACCGTGAATAAAAGATTAAATTTGGAAACCGGTTTCGGTCTTTTTTCCTGAGACACCTTCAGTAGACCTGGAAGAACGACTAAAGCGCCTCGAGTCTATTCCGGGAAACAAGTAATCATATCTTGTTTCACACAGTCCCAATCACTACGGAAATGCAGTGATACTATCAGCTCGAAAAGTTGCTGTAACAAATTTCGCTCTCTGCCTCTCCCCCCCCCCTTTCTCTCTGTCTGTCTCTGTCTCTCTCTCTCTGTCTCTCTCTCCATCGCTCTCCCTCTCTCTGTCTCCCTCTCTCTCCTTCCCTCTCTTCATCTCCACGACATCCATATTTCAAAGGAGCAAAGTTAACACGTACACAAGTACAGTTCCGGGCCGATGTGGAACATATCGGCCGACTAATCTTCTCCTATCTCCAACTGTATTGTGAGGCGAGGCACCGATCTGAAAATCTTATCAAAGAACGCTGGTTGATTTATCATTGGTGTGGCAATTTTATGAGTTCTTGAGAACGACTTGCCAAAGAGAATTTCAGCTTTTGGATGCGGAGCAAAAATTTATTCCAGTTCTCACTCTGCACTGTGATTGTTCTCGAAGCATCTTAAACAAAACTGAAAACATGAAAACAACAACGAAAGAAAGCAGCAACCCGTATCTTACTTATGAATAGTTGATGTCTCCTGAAGATCCAAGTCTTCGAAATTATCGAAAAGACCAAATGTGTGTTTCTGGCTGAACAGAAGAATTAACAACACTGTAACGAACATTCGGCTTGATGCATGAGTATAGAATGATAGATTGACAGTTATTACTGAAGTCAAAACCATAGTTTCAGTCCAAACATAAGCAGCGTAATTTATAGACCGAGAAAAACCAGTTTGTCTATAGCCGAAAACACTAGACTATATATCTGGTCACTGCCCCTCTGTTTTACGTTGTTTATGTTTGGAAACTCTGATTTTGACTTCGATAATATTTGAGAATCCATTGGCTGATGCGTCAGATAAATACGCAGCGTCCTGTTCACTCGCGCTCCCCTTTCTTGACCGTTAGAAAGCGCGATTGTCGCAGTCTCTCTCTACTTCATTCTTGCTCGGAATTGAAAATGGACATGGATTGTAAACAGACACTTGTTGCTGATTCCATACAACTTTTTTTCACAAATTCAACATGTCTAATTTCTAATCTATTTAGAGATTCCTGGTTTACAAAATACAACTTCTTACAGATACAGACATTCTGTCCATAATTGAAACTTTCTACAGCAGGACTTTTTTTCTACACTGATTTGTTCAGAAATTCATTTTGCCAATTAGTTGAAAACCGGAACTACCGGAACTATCCATCAAGATTGGGCTCACCTTCACTATTGGCTGTAGTGGCTCGAATACTTCTTTTGTATTATCCGGAGTCAAAGCTGCGATAGGCTTCATCAAACTCTCTGCACTTTGATGTTGCAAGGCCTAGTCCACAAAAAGGGCGATGTTTCATAACGCTTCATAATGCCTCATGAAAGATTCATTGATCCAGTTCGAGCACTTTGATATTAGTGTTTCAGAATCTGAAACGTGGAGTTCTGGTCTAAGTAGCGTCCGGTTTACTTGGTCTGTCTTTTTGAAAAGACGGACTGGTGTGTGCTGTTCTCATACGACCTAGACGTCATGTCAGGAGGTCACATGTAACCACATGTGAAGTTCCAGATGGCTTGGATGACACGTAAGAGCGAGCTAAAAAGTGAACAGGACGCTGCTTGGACCGGCACACTACGTTTTAGATTTCTGAACACTAATAATACTGACCGAATAAAAAAACCAGGTGCACTGCCCCTCTGATATTCTGGAAGCCCCGTTCACGAGATTTCCAAAACTGGTCTCGGTTGCTCAGAATGATATTGGTTCTCGAGTTTTGGCCGGAAAACCGTAAACTAGAGACGAGATAATAGCAACTCTTCCCCCTCCATTGACATGCTTGTCAATGGAGGGGGAAGGAGCAAAGTATAATTCAAGAAGCGCTGGCTGCTGTTATTGTGACTTTGACTGTTTCGATAATGTCTGACATAACATAATCATCGATTTTCGACTATAGCCGACTTACGATCACCTCAGCCCTACACCAGTCGTATTACGTCAACTATCTCAACTCACACCGCTCGTCTAGAACATACTCTTGTAATGATCTTGTGCATCGCTTTTTCGGTCATGGTGAATGCCATTGGTAACCGATAAATGTCTCAAATGTCTTCCCCCTTCAAGGGGAATGAGTACAGACTTGTTTTTGAAAAACTGTAATTCATATCTCGCTTCGTCCGGAGACTATGATGCTGAAATTCGGGGTGTGCGGTGAAATCAGTCTTATGATTTATTCTACCAGGTTCAACGGTAATAGCCCCAGGACAAAGCAAGATATGGAATACATTTTTCGATAACGAGTTTGTGCTTATGTCTGGGAAGTGCCATGAGTTGCGGTTATCTCGTCTCTACTGTAAACCGAATAGGCGAATGTCAGGAAGCTTTGGCGGAAGCAGCTCTGAATCGGCCTTTTTGATGTTCCTAGTGAACTGCAATTGGACATACAATAGGCTCCGGGAAACGAGGGGCGAACAGCGGGATACTATTCATTCCTACAATAAGTCATTTCAATCATGTGTACAAAGTTACCTGGCCGTGTGTAATTGGGATCAATGTAGAACGTGCAGAGATCCCCTGAAAAAGTCATAGATTTACGATGAAGACGAAACAAGATTATATTTTCAATTTTCATGTTTTGGAGCAATTTTATATTATGACACTGTCTGGGGCCAATTAAAAGAGGTGGCGCTTGTTACAAAGTCCGAGTTGCCAGAAGCGGAAACTGCCATCTATTTTACCAGGAGTTCCCCCCCCCTTTACGCCCCCATCTAGGTACTGAAAAGATTAGCAATTTCCGGGAAAATTTTTCAGAAAATTCAAAAAGGGTAGAAATTTAGGAATAAGATTTCCAGATCTTCAAACTCATGAACCTCAACTCTAAATACCACAGCTTACTTTGTCCAAAGTAAATAAAATCCTTGTATTCTTGATCGCCACACAAAAATGAGACGCCGACATCTGGAGAATGAACTTTTTGTTTTCCGGATATTTTTCGATTAGGCAGAGCTGAAAAAAATGGGCTTCAACAATGTGAAAGATTGAATCAAAAGTTCCCTGCAGAAATAATCTTGAAGCATCACGTACTAAACACTTGACTGACCTGCGAGAAAAAGAAGTAGCACACCTAAAGGCAGCAACATTGCGAAAAATTTCCGATACGCACAGGACCTGGAATGCAGTTATTGTTGTTTCAGAATCAATACATATCAATGCAGCAGCCGAAGTTGTTTTCGTTTGTGTTGGTTATCAAACAGACGCATGGACGACTAACTATGACCCTTCTCTCCACATCTGGCCCTTCAATGAACTTACACTGATTACTCTGCCTGATGACGAATAAAAAGGGTGAGGATGGGCACGCAGTTTACTGTAAGCTTTGGATGTTATGTGTGACAAGAAGACGCTACACTGAATAGAGAAGCTTGATAGAGGGGACAATGAAAACTGCAAAGAACTAAACTTGAAACTAGGAAAAGTACAATCTGAAAATCTTCAACTTGATTTCGGGATTGAGGACAAGCTGGCCAGTGGAATGTCTCACTGGGGCAATCTGGCCGCGTTAGCTTGACTGATGAGATTTGACGAAATTGTGATGAGCGATTTCAAAATTTAATTTACCGTGAATAAAAGATTAAATTTGGAAACCGGTTTCGGTCTTTTTTCCTGAGACACCTTCAGTAGACCTGGAAGAACGACTAAAGCGCCTCGAGTCTATTCCGGGAAACAAGTAATCATATCTTGTTTCACACAGTCCCAATCACTACGGAAATGCAGTGATACTATCAGCTCGAAAAGTTGCTGTAACAAATTTCGCTCTCTGCCTCTCCCCCCCCCTTTCTCTCTGTCTGTCTCTGTCTCTCTCTCTCTGTCTCTCTCTCCATCGCTCTCCCTCTCTCTGTCTCCCTCTCTCTCCTTCCCTCTCTTCATCTCCACGACATCCATATTTCAAAGGAGCAAAGTTAACACGTACACAAGTACAGTTCCGGGCCGATGTGGAACATATCGGCCGACTAATCTTCTCCTATCTCCAACTGTATTGTGAGGCGAGGCACCGATCTGAAAATCTTATCAAAGAACGCTGGTTGATTTATCATTGGTGTGGCAATTTTATGAGTTCTTGAGAACGACTTGCCAAAGAGAATTTCAGCTTTTGGATGCGGAGCAAAAATTTATTCCAGTTCTCACTCTGCACTGTGATTGTTCTCGAAGCATCTTAAACAAAACTGAAAACATGAAAACAACAACGAAAGAAAGCAGCAACCCGTATCTTACTTATGAATAGTTGATGTCTCCTGAAGATCCAAGTCTTCGAAATTATCGAAAAGACCAAATGTGTGTTTCTGGCTGAACAGAAGAATTAACAACACTGTAACGAACATTCGGCTTGATGCATGAGTATAGAATGATAGATTGACAGTTATTACTGAAGTCAAAACCATAGTTTCAGTCCAAACATAAGCAGCGTAATTTATAGACCGAGAAAAACCAGTTTGTCTATAGCCGAAAACACTAGACTATATATCTGGTCACTGCCCCTCTGTTTTACGTTGTTTATGTTTGGAAACTCTGATTTTGACTTCGATAATATTTGAGAATCCATTGGCTGATGCGTCAGATAAATACGCAGCGTCCTGTTCACTCGCGCTCCCCTTTCTTGACCGTTAGAAAGCGCGATTGTCGCAGTCTCTCTCTACTTCATTCTTGCTCGGAATTGAAAATGGACATGGATTGTAAACAGACACTTGTTGCTGATTCCATACAACTTTTTTTCACAAATTCAACATGTCTAATTTCTAATCTATTTAGAGATTCCTGGTTTACAAAATACAACTTCTTACAGATACAGACATTCTGTCCATAATTGAAACTTTCTACAGCAGGACTTTTTTTCTACACTGATTTGTTCAGAAATTCATTTTGCCAATTAGTTGAAAACCGGAACTACCGGAACTATCCATCAAGATTGGGCTCACCTTCACTATTGGCTGTAGTGGCTCGAATACTTCTTTTGTATTATCCGGAGTCAAAGCTGCGATAGGCTTCATCAAACTCTCTGCACTTTGATGTTGCAAGGCCTAGTCCACAAAAAGGGCGATGTTTCATAACGCTTCATAATGCCTCATGAAAGATTCATTGATCCAGTTCGAGCACTTTGATATTAGTGTTTCAGAATCTGAAACGTGGAGTTCTGGTCTAAGTAGCGTCCGGTTTACTTGGTCTGTCTTTTTGAAAAGACGGACTGGTGTGTGCTGTTCTCATACGACCTAGACGTCATGTCAGGAGGTCACATGTAACCACATGTGAAGTTCCAGATGGCTTGGATGACACGTAAGAGCGAGCTAAAAAGTGAACAGGACGCTGCTTGGACCGGCACACTACGTTTTAGATTTCTGAACACTAATAATACTGACCGAATAAAAAAACCAGGTGCACTGCCCCTCTGATATTCTGGAAGCCCCGTTCACGAGATTTCCAAAACTGGTCTCGGTTGCTCAGAATGATATTGGTTCTCGAGTTTTGGCCGGAAAACCGTAAACTAGAGACGAGATAATAGCAACTCTTCCCCCTCCATTGACATGCTTGTCAATGGAGGGGGAAGGAGCAAAGTATAATTCAAGAAGCGCTGGCTGCTGTTATTGTGACTTTGACTGTTTCGATAATGTCTGACATAACATAATCATCGATTTTCGACTATAGCCGACTTACGATCACCTCAGCCCTACACCAGTCGTATTACGTCAACTATCTCAACTCACACCGCTCGTCTAGAACATACTCTTGTAATGATCTTGTGCATCGCTTTTTCGGTCATGGTGAATGCCATTGGTAACCGATAAATGTCTCAAATGTCTTCCCCCTTCAAGGGGAATGAGTACAGACTTGTTTTTGAAAAACTGTAATTCATATCTCGCTTCGTCCGGAGACTATGATGCTGAAATTCGGGGTGTGCGGTGAAATCAGTCTTATGATTTATTCTACCAGGTTCAACGGTAATAGCCCCAGGACAAAGCAAGATATGGAATACATTTTTCGATAACGAGTTTGTGCTTATGTCTGGGAAGTGCCATGAGTTGCGGTTATCTCGTCTCTACTGTAAACCGAATAGGCGAATGTCAGGAAGCTTTGGCGGAAGCAGCTCTGAATCGGCCTTTTTGATGTTCCTAGTGAACTGCAATTGGACATACAATAGGCTCCGGGAAACGAGGGGCGAACAGCGGGATACTATTCATTCCTACAATAAGTCATTTCAATCATGTGTACAAAGTTACCTGGCCGTGTGTAATTGGGATCAATGTAGAACGTGCAGAGATCCCCTGAAAAAGTCATAGATTTACGATGAAGACGAAACAAGATTATATTTTCAATTTTCATGTTTTGGAGCAATTTTATATTATGACACTGTCTGGGGCCAATTAAAAGAGGTGGCGCTTGTTACAAAGTCCGAGTTGCCAGAAGCGGAAACTGCCATCTATTTTACCAGGAGTTCCCCCCCCCCTTTACGCCCCCATCTAGGTACTGAAAAGATTAGCAATTTCCGGGAAAATTTTTCAGAAAATTCAAAAAGGGTAGAAATTTAGGAATAAGATTTCCAGATCTTCAAACTCATGAACCTCAACTCTAAATACCACAGCTTACTTTGTCCAAAGTAAATAAAATCCTTGTATTCTTGATCGCCACACAAAAATGAGACGCCGACATCTGGAGAATGAACTTTTTGTTTTCCGGATATTTTTCGATTAGGCAGAGCTGAAAAAAATGGGCTTCAACAATGTGAAAGATTGAATCAAAAGTTCCCTGCAGAAATAATCTTGAAGCATCACGTACTAAACACTTGACTGACCTGCGAGAAAAAGAAGTAGCACACCTAAAGGCAGCAACATTGCGAAAAATTTCCGATACGCACAGGACCTGGAATGCAGTTATTGTTGTTTCAGAATCAATACATATCAATGCAGCAGCCGAAGTTGTTTTCGTTTGTGTTGGTTATCAAACAGACGCATGGACGACTAACTATGACCCTTCTCTCCACATCTGGCCCTTCAATGAACTTACACTGATTACTCTGCCTGATGACGAATAAAAAGGGTGAGGATGGGCACGCAGTTTACTGTAAGCTTTGGATGTTATGTGTGACAAGAAGACGCTACACTGAATAGAGAAGCTTGATAGAGGGGACAATGAAAACTGCAAAGAACTAAACTTGAAACTAGGAAAAGTACAATCTGAAAATCTTCAACTTGATTTCGGGATTGAGGACAAGCTGGCCAGTGGAATGTCTCACTGGGGCAATCTGGCCGCGTTAGCTTGACTGATGAGATTTGACGAAATTGTGATGAGCGATTTCAAAATTTAATTTACCGTGAATAAAAGATTAAATTTGGAAACCGGTTTCGGTCTTTTTTCCTGAGACACCTTCAGTAGACCTGGAAGAACGACTAAAGCGCCTCGAGTCTATTCCGGGAAACAAGTAATCATATCTTGTTTCACACAGTCCCAATCACTACGGAAATGCAGTGATACTATCAGCTCGAAAAGTTGCTGTAACAAATTTCGCTCTCTGCCTCTCCCCCCCCCCCTTTCTCTCTGTCTGTCTCTGTCTCTCTCTCTCTGTCTCTCTCTCCATCGCTCTCCCTCTCTCTGTCTCCCTCTCTCTCCTTCCCTCTCTTCATCTCCACGACATCCATATTTCAAAGGAGCAAAGTTAACACGTACACAAGTACAGTTCCGGGCCGATGTGGAACATATCGGCCGACTAATCTTCTCCTATCTCCAACTGTATTGTGAGGCGAGGCACCGATCTGAAAATCTTATCAAAGAACGCTGGTTGATTTATCATTGGTGTGGCAATTTTATGAGTTCTTGAGAACGACTTGCCAAAGAGAATTTCAGCTTTTGGATGCGGAGCAAAAATTTATTCCAGTTCTCACTCTGCACTGTGATTGTTCTCGAAGCATCTTAAACAAAACTGAAAACATGAAAACAACAACGAAAGAAAGCAGCAACCCGTATCTTACTTATGAATAGTTGATGTCTCCTGAAGATCCAAGTCTTCGAAATTATCGAAAAGACCAAATGTGTGTTTCTGGCTGAACAGAAGAATTAACAACACTGTAACGAACATTCGGCTTGATGCATGAGTATAGAATGATAGATTGACAGTTATTACTGAAGTCAAAACCATAGTTTCAGTCCAAACATAAGCAGCGTAATTTATAGACCGAGAAAAACCAGTTTGTCTATAGCCGAAAACACTAGACTATATGAGTGAGAATGCGTAACGATTACCAGTTTTTGAGGGGTTCGGGACATAAGAAAAATAAAAAATTTTCCGTCAATGGGAAAAAGTTTCCCTGCATCCTGGGGATTCGAACGACCTATGTCTCGCGTGTTACAAAATTTTTATAAGAAAGTTATAGAACTTTTAAGTTTTTTCTCCCATCGCTCAGAACTCTTCACTGCGTCGTTCGTTTCAAACAAAAACGACGCTCCTGGTAGATTCGATGGTGCTCTACAACTTTGTAATTGACTTCAACACCGGAACACGCCGTTTTCATCAGTTTATGAGCTAATTAAATTTTCAAACAGGTGAAAAACTTATTGAGGTATTTTT
>CAVOJK010000382.1:0-21092 GCA_963695495.1 Hololepta plana | reverse complement strand
GTGGAAGTCGAGAGAGTGGGAGAAGGGAGAACAACTACATGGATATCAAGGAGAGAGATACAAGATAGGTTTAGAAAGTGGAGAGACCATGAAGAAAACAAGACTTGACCTGGGTCCCTCTCTCCGAAGAAAGTCTATGAGAGACTGTTTTCTATCTCTCATAAATGAGAGAGTGAACAGGCCAGAGAGAAAGAGATCACCGATCAGAGGGTCAGCACTCTTTCCATCATTCTCCCGTTTTGAGCGAGATGAGCGAGAGAGAACAGTGACGTTTTGGTGTGCCCCTGTCTGTTGAACGAAATAGAGCGCCGCGCTATACCGTAATTATCTACACGAGAAATAGCATTGGGGTAGTGGGATCTTTAAAGCAGCTCGGTAGTTTGTCGAGTAGAATTCATCATTAGTTCCTTTCTTTTACCGAAACATCAAATTGTTAATTTTACTGTAAAATCCGCCATGCTCGCGCATGGTAGATATATTATTATCGATTGTTCGATGCAATATGCTACTGGCATACATGGGCAGCTGTCGTTCCAGCAGTGTGAATCCGGAACGACGATTTTGGGACCTTTTGCAGCCTTCTTTAGAGCATATAAAATCTGAACTCTACACTTCTTCAATACTTGACACATTTCCTGACTATTTAGTGGGCACTGAGTTCGAATAAAATAATGCTGTAACTCCAAACATTCAGGATTCGAAGATAAGTGGTGGTGACACCCTCAAAATTGTTGTTTTTGGCCCGCTTTCATCTTTTTCGAAGACTATAAATTCGGAAACTGAAACTGTTCTCTGAGGTGTTGCACTTTCCGGCTATTCAAGGAAATCTGATACCATGTCAACTGACTGCGAAATCCTAAGGTATCCAGTTAGTGAGATGAGTGGTGGTGACAAAAAGTCGGTCGTTCCTGGTACGACCGTTCCCAACCGTGGCCACTGGCATTCGTACCTGTCGTTTTAGAATTTCAACACAACGACAGACTGGATAAGACAGCTCATAGTAGGACTCAAAACAAGACCTCATCTCCGCCTGCTAAAATAATGTAGACGTTGCTGAAACAACCGTGATAGGTCTCTAAGCAAACTAAAGTTAGTCTCATTTTTCAACCTACTGCTCATCTTGTTAACAGTGTGTAGTACACACTGTGTACTACAGTACACGATGAACGAGTGGTATGTGATTGTGAACGAGATATGGACACTGCAAGTTGAGAAACTCGTCAGGTAAACGAGAAGCTCTTTCTCTCTCTCTCTCTCTCTCTCTCTCTCTCTCTCTCTCTCTCTCTCTCTCTCTCTCTCTCTCTCTCTCTCTCTTTCTCTCTCTCTTTCTCTTCCTCTCTCTCTCTCTCTCTCTCTCTCTCTCTCTCTCTCTCTCTCTCTCTCTCTCTCTTTTTTCTCTCTCGCTCTATTTTGTACACTACCTCCCTCTTTTCTGAAAAACAGGTCTCTTCCATGATCTCTCGGGACCCAAATGTATAGAATTCGACTTGTCCTCACTATTTTCGACTTGTCCTCACCACTATGGATTCGGTTGCTACGAATTTCTGAACACATCCGTTCCACAGACGTTCGAAGAGATTGATAGATCGAAGAGAAGAGAATGAAGAGATTGACTTTTGCTTGAAAAAAACTTTTGCGCGCAGAAGCCCGCTACACCAGCCGCCAAGAAGCCTGCCGCCAAGAAGACGCCAGGCAAGCCTGCCGCTGCCGCTGCTGTAAGTTTTTCATACTAGTGCTGATCTAGGCGATATGATGTTTGAGCTGCATCGAGCAGTGATAGTCTCCCCCTCTCGCTGTAGTTTTCCCTGTAGTGGCCGCATAGATTATTTTCATCACTGGTTCTGACTGAATGAAGAATGGCTAGCTCAGAGAAAATGAGGGGGAAGGGGGCTACTGATGGTGAATCTCAAAACCTGGCCCCGTTGTCTAACAGCTGGTTGCTCTATTGATACCCCTGAAAAACCGGATCTGTAATCTCTATGCTTGACACCATTCGTAGATCCCAAACCTTCGTTTGAGAATGTATCCTCTCGAGAGTTGGCTAACCAATGATTTGTGTATGGTATATACATTATGATTAATTTGCAAACGCTTGAAGTGAAGTGAAATGAAATTGTTTCATCAATCCTATATACAAAGTTTATCCAGTTTGCCCCCCCCCCTCAACTAGCTGAAAATTTTCCGAAAATTTACCCTAAGTCAAAAATCGAAAATTCAACCTAATTTACCCTGAAAATTTAACCCAAAGTCCCTGAATTTCACGTCTTTTCCGCGCACCTCCACTACGTATTTTCATGAATCAAATATCTTCAAGTACTCGAAAACCTCAAAACCTTCCCTCGTCGTATAACAGCTGATACCGTTGAAAAAAATGATCTTTAATCTTTTTGATTGCCACCTGATCTATAATAGGTCTGAAACCTCAATTTGAGGATGTCGTCTCTTTCCCTACATAATACGTTGCTTATCTGCTACAGTATTGCGTATATCTTCAGCGCGCAATTCGGCCCTCGTGGAACGCTTGCGATATCTATGGTTGCTCTCGAGCAACACATGGGCACATGGTTTGTTTTGACTAATAGCCTCCCATCGTAAAGAGAAAAAGGTGCTAACATGAATACTCCTGTTGTCAGAGTCTGACAGTGTGACAGACACATCTCTGTTGAAAGTATTTCGAGATCATGTATTGAAGACTTGTTTTTTGGCTACTGCAGATTGTTTTGATTCTGTGAAAATTCAGCGTACCGAAAAATCACAGCTCTATTTTGAGGTTTTGCTATACGAGTGCAAAGTGGAAGACTGTGGGTGGCGCGGCCATGGCCGGTGATTTTTTCAAATTAAACCATACCTCATTTTGGTGCTCTGATTTGTTCGAATGATCATTCCGGATATCTGCAGCTGCAACGCTGCCACACATAGAAAAATGCATGGGACAGCCGCGTGGCGCGCGCCATACGCCACTGATTTTCATGTGAGCGTTTCTGCTACATGTATAGCTCAACTGTCAGTTGGGCTGTTATTACTGAAGTCGAAATAATAGTTTCAGTCCGAATAGAAATACATCACGCAACTCAAAGGCTCAAGGAACCCAATTTTTCTATAACCAATGATAATTGGCTACTCCGAATATGCCACCAGGAACACAATGAAATTGTGGAACTGTAGCCCGATCACTGCTTCAGAGCAAAAAAACAAGTTGTGCTAACTTTAAAGATACGGTGTTTATGTTTGGACTGGCACTATGGTTTTGACTTCAGTAATAGTTGATTTTGATAGGTGTGCTGCATCTTTATTTTTGTTTGAGTACGCTCTGACTCCGCGGCAGAGCGTAGGGGTGTATTGTAGCCATCGAGAAAAAGTTGCATGAATACGATGTTCATGATCAGATGCCATGTACATGATTAGTCTCATTTCCTCTGTTTAGTTTTCCAGCGCGAACAAACCTATCCTAACAAAGTGAGAAAATAGTGCGAAAGCTCGTTGCGCGCACCGTTCCAGACGATTATAGAATCATAACAATGTGGAAAATGCTTTCATCAGACCAAAAGAATAGATGAAGAGGAGGAGGAGGACGACGAGGAGGAGCATAGCGAAGTGGAGATGCCTCGGGGTCAGTTATTTTGCCTCGAAATATTTATTTCTCTCTCGTTTTCATTTAAAAAAATGTGCACAAAATTTTTCTCAAAATCTGGTCAGAATCGCTAACCAAATTTGGGGCGTGTAAGCCTGCCTGTTTCAATCAAAGTCGAAAATTAGTCAATTCTTGGCCTAAAATGCGACGGAATGTTGAATATGGATAAGTTTATGGGAAGTATGACAGTTCTAATTAAATGAAGCATGGGCGCTAGTTTGGAGATTTGCTTCGTTTATTTTGTTTGAAATCTTGATGAATTTTGCGAAAAGATTCAAGTTCTAGTAATACTTTAAATAGGTCCGTTGGCAGTTTCAAAACTAGCTATTTTAAGCAATAAAGTTTCTAAAAAGTGCCAAAAATAGCTTCCTTTTTTCAGTTTCAAACGAAAATAACTTCTCTACAGTGGCTTCAGCGATGATACTCGATGATGCGACGATATACTTCAGTGATGATAGCATTGGCCAAATGCGAGAAGTGAGTCATTTATCCAGAAGAACACAGATTCAGCTTTCTCTCACGGCAATTCAGAATAGAGCATAGTCGCCAAGGAGGAGAGTATGAATATTGCTTGACTGTTGATTGGAACTTTCCAACGGTGAAAATCTCATGGCGCTCTAAATGGCCGTGTTCTCTCTCTTTCTCTCTCTCTCTCTCTCTCTCTCTCTCTCTCTCTCTCTCTCTCTCTCTCTCTCTCTCTCTCTCTTTCTCTCTCTCTTTCTCTCTCTCTCATAAGAATTGTTATTTCAGGTGGAGGACTCGGAAGGCGACACGACGGTCGACGCGACGACGGAGGGCTCGCCCAAGTCGCGACTCGCTATGCTCAAGATAGCCACTGCCAAGAAATGTTCGTTCTAACGTCAAAGCTCATTCAAAAACAAAGAAATAAGTTTTATATGAACATGTAAGAGAAAATTAACCATTTTCTGAAACCTTATTCATCGAAGTAATCTTTCCTTCTCATTCTGCGTATGTGAAGATGCAAATTGTGGTAGTGTCTCAAATATGGACTTCCTCCAGCGCAAGTAGTAATAATAGGCTAGGTCCTGTCAAGCATGAAACTAGTGCTAATAAGCGTTTGTGTGTGTGTGTCTGGGGCTGTTCGAAATGTGGAAGGATTGAGAGTGAGGAGAGTGGGAGAGTCTAATTGTGCATGCTTAGCAGCACAGCTGCGCTGCTATTCACGCTCTGCGCTCCATTAAACTTTGTTCCATTCCTGAGCTCTAACCCCCTGCTCCATCCCCTCCCGCTCTCCACTCCTTCTCCTTCTCCATCCCCCAGTCTTGGAACTGTTTATGATGCTACTATCTAAACTATGTCTGAAAAAATGAAGCAGACATTGATGAAAAAGGGTAAAAGCAGCACTGTATACGCCAAGGGATGGCGTCATCATCTTCTCACTATTCTCTCCGAGTCATAGATCAACAACAATGGACAGTTTGGGAAAATTCTTTTAGTGTTAAGCTCATGGAAGCTGCGGGTTTTATTCGAAAATGCAAAGAAAAAGAGTAAAGACCGGCAAGTGTATAATATGATTCAGTTCCAGCAGCGCCGGCGGCCGCTTCGACAGATTCCCGCCGCTTCCAAGAATCGGGCGTCACGCTCAAGGGAAAGCTGATCGGTTCGCGTGATGTCGATGCTGCCAGAGGTGATTGGTGCTTGTGATTCACCTTTTTGTAGAATTGATACTCGGTTCCGTTGTTTGGTTCTTGAGCTGTCAATTATCGTTATGGGCTCTACAGAACAGTGTAGTTTTCTTGAGAACCTGAGAAAACCGAGAAAACATGTTTTAGAAAATTTTCCTTCTCACTTTTCTATGTTTTGAACAAATCTTGACGAGTAGTACACATTTCCTGCTTGTTGGAAAGTGTGGAAGAGAAGGAGGCGCGCTCCTCATTTGTTTACTCTCCTGGTCTGAAGTTTTCACAGTGATTCAGAAGCTTTTCTCTCTCTCAAAACAGTGGAAGAATCTGCCATGTGGCTCATTCATTCGTTGTCGACGACGAGGACACCGTAGAATACTAATTTTGTCTACTACCACCAAACGTCGTTCTAGCTGATTCGAGCAGCTTGAAACTATAACTGAAATGTTATGTCAACTGAGAATGCCATCACCACCAAATTGTTAGGGGTCACACAAAATTGAATCTCGCTAGTTGGCAACACAGACACGATTATTGTCAGACTGACAAGCAGATGAAGCTTGGATGCAAGATGTATAGAATGGAAGTAATTCCTTGCAGGAGATTCGATGTGCGCAGATGCGATGCGCGCTGTGAAGGCCGTCGTCAAGGTGAACTGCGCATATTCTCTGTCCAGGCTCGGAGCACGGAGACTTATTTTCTCGAATTTCCTCTAATGATTAAGCTTGAAGTTTATCTAATCAATACACGATATCTGATTCAAAATGAGTAACGTCTCTGAGAAAAAAACTAATGTGAATGCTATCATCTGCAGGCAGCGGGAACGCAGAAGCAGCGCATCACGCTCGCCATCAACATCGAAGGCATCAATGTGCTCGATGAGAAGACTCAGGTTAGAATCCAGCGGTACCCCGAAATGTAATATTTAAACGCGCCTTACCGTGTGATTTTGTGTCAGACTACATAACTACTGTAACCTTCGTGAACAGAAAGTGAAAGAAGATTACTGTAGTTATGTAGTCAGAAAGTGAACAAAGATTACGGTAGTTAGGTAGTCTGACACAAAGTCACACGAAAAGGCGCGTCTAAATATTACATTTGGGACCGCAATTCAATACTCCCAGTAATAACAGTGCAAAAGGGGGTGGGTTAGAGAGATGGATAGCACTGATTTCTCTCAATGAGTCGTGTGCAGACTGTGCTGTTCAACTTCCCCGTCTCGCGCATCTCGTTCATCGCGCGCGACACGACGGACGCACGCGCATTCGGATTCGTCTTCGGCCAGCCTGATGGTCAGTTGATATTCTTCACTTGTACGTACAGTGATGCGCCATACGTAGATCCCGTTTTGTCCCTATTGCCGAGAACATGTAGAATTGATACGTGATCAGCCACCATCCAGTCTACTGTCGGCAGTTGATGACTCGATCTTGACTATTCACAAGTTATCTAGCATGTTCTATCAATATCGAGAACTGCAAACTAGCAGTGCTTCCTGAAAATTGTTCCCGTGCAGGCAAATTTCGCTTCTATGGCATCAAGACGGCGCAGACGGCGGATCACGCTGTGCTCGCTATCCGCGATATGTTCCAGGTGAGCATCTGGTGATGTTGAGGGGGGGGGGGTTGGATGTAGACACTGTTTTGATGATGTGGAGATCAATACATATGGTTGCAGAAAGTGTACGAGAAGAAGCACAAGCAGATCGAGCAGATGAAGCAGGAGAAGGAGGCCGAGGACAAGAAGGTCAGCATTCACAGTTTGTGCCATTCTAGTCATTTTAACGCGTTTTAATTTTGATATAAGTACGCACATCACTTTTTACAACGAGCTGTCATTCTATTTTTGCAACTTCACAGTGGCACTATCGTCTGGAAATTTGAAAGATGTGTCTTCTATCATTGTCACCGAAATTGTATGTCATTCCAAAGGTATTTGGTACTCTTCCGAAAACTGCCTCATTTGGAAATTGATTTTCCAAGAGCCTGAACAATGTGGATTCAAGTCGCAGCGTTGAGAGTACAATTAGTAGAGACGAGATAATCGCAACTTTTTGCGCCATAGAGGAATGTGTGCAAACTTGTTTTCGAAAAACTGTAATTCATATCTCGCTTCGTCCTGAGGCCATGTTGCTAAAATTTTAGATGTGCGGTGATATCAGTCTCATGAACTAATGTGCCAAGTTTGATCATCATAGCCCTAGGACGAAGCGAGATATGAATTACAGTTTTTGATAACGAGTTTGAATTCTGGTCCCTGTGACGCGAAAGTTGCTTTTTTCCGGTCTGTAATTAGGAGTGCTATTCGAATAGTTTTGCTTCTTGAATCGTGAACACTGCAGGAGAAGGAAGAGAATGGCATCCGCAGCGAGAACGGCGTGTTGGTGGCCGATCTGCTCGATCTGGAGGCTGAGCTGCACAATCTAGAGCAGGTGCGTGTCCTCTTTACATCCATATTTCATGCTGGAATCAGCCAGAGAGTGATCAATTCATCAATTATACCGTAATCATCTTCTCTGCAGGTAATGAATCAGTTAGCTCACATTCCCGTCGTGGCTGGTGATGAGTGGCCAAGAGCGCCGAGTGGCCAGGTTAGAGCATCATCGATTGAGTCGTGACGGACGCGATCAATTTAGACGTGCATTCATCTTGAGCGTGCTTCAGTTTCGTTTCGTTTTTTAGATTTTGGAGGGTTTAGCACAAATTTGTGGTGATAAAAGTTGAATGATGCAGAACGGCGCATCGACGGACGCATTCGGGCAGCAGCCATTTGTGGCGCCGGCGCCCGCGAAGCCGAATTCATCCGCCGCTGATCTCCTCTGCGATTCTTCCTCCGGCGGCGACTCTTTCCTCGTTAGTTATTGTTGATGAAGAAAACTCATACACACTAGGGTGGGCAAAATAGTTAGCGATCATCGCTTTCATCGTACGTTTCTCAAACATCGTACGATTCTGGAGTCCGCGCATGACCAACGCTCCACATAACGAGTTTTGTTCAAGTGTGTCACGATGTTGACTACCGTAATTGTCGCTTCGAAGTGAAGTGAAATTTCAAATGGCAGCTTTGGCGGGTATCCGTATCCGTTAAATAGAACATCGTGGTGTAACTATCGTCGTTCTCCACAGTAACCCTCATCATCTCAGCGATCAACACACCAGAACTACGATATTATCGCTAACTATTTTGCCCACCCTAATACACACATGTTAGTGTTTCAAGATCTGAAACGTGGTGTGCCAGTCTAAACAGCGTCCTGTTCACTTTTATATTTGCTCTAACGTGTTATCCAAGCCGTCCGGAACTTCACATGTGCTTTCATGTGACCTCCTGACATGAACTCTAGGTCGAACAAAAAGAGCGCACACCAGTCTGTCTTTTCATTTAGACAGACAAAGCAAACAGGACGTTGTTGAGACCAGCACACCACGTTTCAGATTCTGAAACACTAATACCGTACTTTTTCCCTTTTCCAAAGTTTTCCTTCCTTTTTTTCACATGACTGGATGTTTTTTTCCAAGAAAATGACTCAATGAAGGTTTCTCATCAGGCGAATGCTTCTTCGCCATCATTCGCTTCGTGTACCGCCACGCCCCCAGATGAACATGGCGCCCATCGCCCCGCCCCCATCTACCATCTCCGCCCTCAGCGCCATGTATCCACCCACGAACCATCTCGTGGCCGCCTCTCCGGCAGCAGACGAAGAAGAATCCATTCGATGCGATGCTCAATCCACCCGAGGTACTCTTTGGTTACTGTAGCCCCGAGGTACTCTTTGGTTACTGTAGCCCCGAGGTACTCTTTGGATACTGTAGCCCCGAGGTACTCTTTGGATACTGTAGCCCCGAGGTACTCATTGGTTACTGTAGCCCCGAGGTACTCATTGGTTACTGTAGCCCCGAGGTACTCATTGGTTACTGTAGCCCCGAGGTACTCATTGGTTACTGTAGCCCCGAGGTACTCATTGGTTACTGTAGCCCCGAGGTACTCATTGGTTACTGTAGCCCCGAGGTACTCATTGGTTACTGTAGCCCCGAGGTACTCATTGGTTACTGTAGCCCCGAGGTACTCATTGGTTACTGTAGCACTATGCCTTGAAGATGGCATTTTCGTCACTAATTCGAGTACGCTGAAACGAATGGTGATACTCATTTCAGCAGAATCTTCAGAAAAGATGCTCGAACCACACCTGTTAAAAGTATTAATCAAATACGCTCGTCCTTCTCAGGCGAACGATCCATTCGCTGATGATTTCTTCAACTGAAGAAGATGCGCTCTCACGCACGCGGCCAGCAATCGATTTCCATTCTCATCTCTTCCACTTCACATGTAGTTTGATCCCTCTCCCCCTCCACAACGAATAGCTGCACTAGCCACATAGTATGCGCACTCCACTAGACTTCTACACGTTGTAGCTCCGCCTCTGGCCCATATGTACTATCTATCTACCATGCCATCAAAAAGAACACATACACACTGTACAGATATACAAAGACATGCATTTTAGACTTTTTGTGAATATCAACCTTCTATGATTCCCTATCCCACAAAGGACAGACGCATTGCTGGCTGTCCGCCCCCCTCCCCTCCGATCACCTTCAACGGGCTTGCTCTAGTGTAGCATGCGCCAGTCCTTGTACAACTATTCATAGTGTGTAGCTATAGGCGACTAATGCTAATTGTCGCCGAGTGATGCACACATACACACACTACGAACACGCACAGACACTGAATAACGCTGGGCTACACTAGACTTGACGTGAGTGATGTCTGAATTTCGCACCCCATGGATTGTTCGCATACTTCCAAAGCTTCACCTTCTCCTTCATCCAGTTTTATACTTGACCGTTGCTCGAGAAAGTCACTCCCATCTATGTATGTATACCTTGGAGAGCAACGTCGCCGTGTCGGTGTAGAGCAGAGCATTTACTGTTCTTGATCCGCTCTTCTAACCAACACCCAATCTCGATCCACCACGGTGATGTTCGCTCTCTCTCCATTATAGCTTGTAACGCCATGTCTCTATCATTCATTATCACCTATCCCTGTGCCTTGTTATTCATCTTCCCTGGCCCAGATGAGTGTCCTCTGCAACACTTGGCCCACTTTGTAGGAGTGGCAGAGTCCTCGTCCGCCTCCATCGTCCCGCCCATCATCCACTCACTACACTGGTCTTTTTCCCCTCTTTTGCATGATCCGAGCTCCTGCTACACCATCGTTTTATCTCTAACGTTAGAATAGCGCCGCCTTCCACAGCTTGATACACTTTGATACACTTTACCAAGACTTTGTCTAACACATGCCGCCCACAATCAAGAATCTTCTGACTGATTTGAGAAAATGATCCAATGTGAAAGTTCTCCCACATTCGCCCCCACCTGCCCCAATCCATTTTGTATCTTGTGTCATACTCTCACTCTATCCACTTCTCTCACTCTACCTGCGTGTGTGACATTCGTGCGTCGCGTGTGCCATCTGACGGCGACGTTTGGTAAATTGCACCAACTAGGTGCACGTTGACGCACACGCAGGTGAATGGAAGTAGAAAAGGAGATTGTCATTTTTTTATTTCATTTTTTTCCATATGCCAAGTGTGTATGATAGGGAATTTTCGAGTAGTAAAAGTTTTCGAGTAGTAAAAGTTTTAAAGTTTAGTAAAGTTTTTGAATAATACATTTTTTATTCTCTCCGTGTAACTTTTGGAGTTTGTAATTCATGAGGTTCGAGTATTGGAAAAGTGTCAGAAGAGAATAGAGAGAAAAGTTGGCAGAATGGTGGGAACCCACTGGGAAGGAGAGGGAGAAAGGTCCGAACACCCACACTCGTCGTCTTCTTCTCCGTAACGCCATCGAATATTCTTAAGAACAAATTCATTTTTGTGCGTGGTCGGTCTCTCTCAAGACTCCGCGCTGTTCGCTCTCCTTCGGCCCAATCCCTTTTCTATGCTCTACCACCAAACCCCATCCTCCACCATCCCTTCCCCATTCTTCCTGTGAGTTGGACGGCCTTGGGTACCGAATGCCCCGGACCGGGGCCCCCGGTTGTGTAATCTGTGTGAGACGCCTGAGGCATCCATGTCAGTGCTCGAGAGATGAAGAAAACAGTGCCTTGCATCTCCAACCGGTCCTGACATTCGTCCGGACACCTTGAATAGATGGAAAATATCGTATCTCTCGTGAGTGAATCGTCGTCGCATCGGGTGAATTCACTCGCCTCTTTTTCACTACCCAGCCCATCTTCCTCCACAAAAAAGTTCGTCTCGGTCGATCTCCTTGAACCTAAGCTGTTGAGATAGAGATAAAGGGAGAGAGAGAGAGAGAGAGAGAGAGAGAGAGAGAGAGAGAGAGAGAGAGGCATAGAGAGAATACAGGCGGTCACTTTAAGAAAGGAGGGAGAGAGAAGGGGGTGGAGAAGACAGAACGAACTTCCACGCTGAGCAGCTGACCTGCAGGATGTGAAAGAATGGTGACGACGTTCTCCAGCATACCGGATACTGTGGATTGTAGTGAGGACAGAACGAAGAGAGGAGGGAGAGAGGGGGGTGGAGAAGACAGAACGAACTTCCACGCTGAGCAGCTGAGCAGCAGAATGTGAAAGAATGGTGACAACGTTCTCCAGCATACCGGATACTGTGGATTGAAGTGAGGAAAGAACGAAGAGAGGAGGGAGAGAGGGGGGTGGAGAAGACAGAACGAACTTCCACGCTGAGCAGCTGACCAGCAGAATGTGAAAGAATGGTGACAACGTTCTCCAGCATACCGGATACTGTGGATTGTAGTGAGGAAAGAACGAAGAGAGGAGGGAGAGAGGGGGGTGGAGAAGACAGAACGAACTTCCACGCTGAGCAGCTGAGCAGCAGAATGTGAAAGAATGGTGACAACGTTCTCCAGCATACCGGATACTGTGGATTGTAGTGAGGAAAGAACGAAGAGAGGAGGGAGAGAGAAGGGGGTGGAGAAGACATTACGAACTTCCACGCTGAGCAGCTGACCAGCAGGGTGTGAAAGAATAGTGACAACGTTCTCCAGCATACCGGATACTGTGGATTGTAGTGAGGAAAGAACGAAGAGAGGAGGGAGAGAGGGGGGTGGAGAAGACAGAACGAACTTCCACGCTGAGCAGCTGACCAGCAGAATGTGAAAGAATGGTGACAACGTTCTCCAGCATACCGGATACTGTGGATTGTAGTGAGGAAAGAACGAAGAGAGGAGGGAGAGAGGGGGGTGGAGAAGACAGAACGAACTTCCACGCTGAGCAGCTGACCAGCAGGATGTGAAAGAATGGTGACAACGTTCTCCAGCATACCGGATACTGTGGATTGTAGTGAGGAAAGAACGAAGAGAGGAGGGAGAGAGGGGGGTGGAGAAGACAGAACGAACTTCCACGCTGAGCAGCTGAGCAGCAGATTGTGAAAGAATGGTGACAACGTTCTCCAGCATACCGGATACTGTGGATTGTAGTGAGGAAAGAACGAAGAGAAGAGGGAGAGAGAAGGGGTGGAGAAGACAGAACGAACTTCCACGCTGAGCAGCTGACCAGCAGGGTGTGAAAGAATAGTGACAACGTTCTCCAGCATACCGGATACTGTGGATTGTAGTGAGGAAAGAACGAAGAGAGGAGGGAGAGAGAAGGGGTGGAGAAGACAGAACGAACTTCCACGCTGAGCAGCTGACCAGCAGGGTGTGAAAGAATAGTGACAACGTTCTCCAGCATACCGGATACTGTGGATTGTAGTGAGGAAAGAACGAAGAGAGGAGGGAGAGAGAAGGGGGTGGAGAAGACAGAACGAACTTCCACGCTGAGCAGCTGAGCAGCAGAATGTGAAAGAATGGTGACAACGTTCTCCAGCATACCGGATACTGTGGATTGTAGTGAGGAAAGAACGAAGAGAGGAGGGAGAGAGAAGGGGTGGAGAAGACAGAACGAACTTCCACGCTGAGCAGCTGACCAGCAGGGTGTGAAAGAATAGTGACAACGTTCTCCAGCATACCGGATACTGTGGATTGTAGTGAGGAAAGAACGAAGAGAGGAGGGAGAGAGAAGGGGTGGAGAAGACAGAACGAACTTCCACGCTGAGCAGCTGACCAGCAGGGTGTGAAAGAATAGTGACAACGTTCTCCAGCATACCGGATACTGTGGATTGTAGTGAGAAAAGAACGAAGAGAGGAGGGAGAGAGAAGGGGGTGGAGAAGACAGAACGAACTTCCACGCTGAGCAGCTGAGCAGCAGAATGTGAAAGAATGGTGACAACGTTCTCCAGCATACCGGATACTGTGGATTGTAGTGAGGAAAGAACGAAGAGAGGAGGGAGAGAGGGGGTGGAGAAGACAGAACGAACTTCCACGCTGAGCAGCTGAGCAGCAGATTGTGAAAGAATGGTGACAACGTTCTCCAGCATACCGGATACTGTGGATTGTAGTGAGGAAAGAACGAAGAGAGGAGGGAGAGAGAAGGGGTGGAGAAGACAGAACGAACTTCCACGCTGAGCAGCTGACCAGCAGGGTGTGAAAGAATAGTGACAACGTTCTCCAGCATACCGGATACTGTGGATTGTAGTGAGGAAAGAACGAAGAGAGGAGGGAGAGAGAAGGGGGTGGAGAAGACAGAACGAACTTCCACGCTGAGCAGCTGACCAGCAGGGTGTGAAAGAATAGTGACAACGTTCTCCAGCATACCGGATACTGTGGATTGTAGTGAGGAAAGAACGAAGAGAGGAGGGAGAGAGAAGGGGGTGGAGAAGACAGAACGAACTTCCACGCTGAGCAGCTGAGCAGCAGAATGTGAAAGAATGGTGACAACGTTCTCCAGCATGGTGGAGAAGACAGAACGAACTTCCACGCTGAGCAGCTGAGCAGCAGAATGTGAAAGAATGGTGACAACGTTCTCCAGCATACCGGATACTGTGGATTGTAGTGAGGAAAGAACGAAGAGAGGAGGGAGAGAGAAGGGGGTGGAGAAGACAGAACGAACTTCCACGCTGAGCAGCTGAGCAGCAGAATGTGAAAGAATGGTGACAACGTTCTCCAGCATACCGGATACTGTGGATTGTAGTGAGGAAAGAACGAAGAGAGGAGGGAGAGAAGGGGGGTGGAGAAGACAGAACGAACTTCCACGCTGAGCAGCTGAGCAGCAGAATGTGAGAGAATGGTGACAACGTTCTCCAGCATACCGGATACTGTGGATTGTAGTGAGGAAAGAACGAAGAGAGGAGGGAGAGAGAAGGGGGTGGAGAAGACAGAACGAACTTCCACGCTGAGCAGCTGAGCAGCAGAATGTGAAAGAATGGTGACAACGTTCTCCAGCATACCGGATACTGTGGATTGTAGTGAGGAAAGAACGAAGAGAGGAGGGAGAGAGGGGGGTGGAGAAGACAGAACGAACTTCCACGCTGAGCAGCTGAGCAGCAGAATGTGAGAGAATGGTGACAACGTTCTCCAGCATACCGGATACTGTGGATTGTAGTGAGGAAAGAACGAAGAGAGGAAGGAGAGAGGGGGGTGGAGACGACAGAACGAACTTCCACGCTGAGCAGCTGACCAGCAGGGTGTGAAAGAATAGTGACAACGTTCTCCAGCATAGCGGATACTGTGGATTGTAGTGAGGAAAGAACGAAGAGAGAAGGGAGAGAGGGGGGTGGATGAGACAGAACGAACTTCCACGCTGAGCAGCTGAGCAGCAGAATGTGAAAGAATGGTGACAACGTTCTCCAGCATACCGTATACTGTGGATTGTAGTGAGGAAAGAACGAAGAGAGGAGGGAGAGAGGGGGGTGGATGAGACAGAACGAACTTCCACGCTGAGCAGCTGAGCAGCAGAATGTGAAAGAATGGTGACAACGTTCTCCAGCATACCGGATACTGTGGATTGTAGTGAGGAAAGAACGAAGAGAGGAGGGAGAGAGGGGGGGTGGAGAAGACAGAACGAACTTCCACGCTGAGCAGCTGAGCAGCAGAATGTGAAAGAATGGTGACAACGTTCTCCAGCATACCGGATACTGTGGATTGTAGTGAGGAAAGAACGAAGAGAGGAGGGAGCGAGGGGGTGGAGAAGACAGAACGAACTTCCACGCTGAGCAGCTGAGCAGCAGAATGTGAAAGAATGGTGACAACGTTCTCCAGCATACCGGATACTGTGGATTGTAGTGAGGAAAGAACGAACAGAGGAGGGAGAGAGGGGGGGGGGTGGATGAGACAGAACGAACTTCCACGCTGAGCAGCTGAGCAGCAGAATGTGAAAGAATGGTGACAACGTTCTCCAGCATACCGGATACTGTGGATTGTAGTGAGGAAAGAACGAAGAGAGGAGGGAGAGAGGGGGGTGGAGAAGACAGAACGAACTTCCACGCTGAGCAGCTGACCAGCAGGATGTGAAAGAATGGTGACGACGTTCTCCAGCATACCGGATACTGTGGATTGTAGTGAGGAAAGAACGAAGAGAGGAGGGGAGAGAGGGGGGTGGAGAAGACAGAACGAACTTCCACGCTGAGCAGCTGAGCAGCAGAATGTGAAAGAAATGGTGACAACGTTCTCCAGCATACCGGATACTGTGGATTGTAGTGAGGAAAGAACGAAGAGAGGAGGGAGAGAGAAGGGGGTGGAGAAGACAGAACGAACTTCCACGCTGAGCAGTCTGAGCAGCAGAATGTGAAAGAATGGTGACAACGTTCTCCAGCATACCGGATACTGTGGATTGTAGTGAGGAAAGAACGAAGAGAGGAGGGAGAGAGAAGGGGGTGGATAAGACAGAACGAACTTCCACGCTGAGCAGCTGAGCAGCAGAATGTGAAAGAATGGTGACAACGTTCTCCAGCATACCGGATACTGTGGATTGTAGTGAGGAAAGAACGAAGAGAGGAGGGAGAGAGAAGGGGGTGGATAAGACAGAACGAACTTCCACGCTGAGCAGCTGAGCAGCAGAATGTGAAAGAATGGTGACAACGTTCTCCAGCATACCGGATACTGTGGATTGTAGTGAGGAAAGAACGAAGAGAGGAGGGAGAGAGGGGGGTGGAGAAGACAGAACGAACTTCCACGCTGAGCAGCTGAGCAGCAGAATGTGAAAGAATGGTGACAACGTTCTCCAGCATACCGGATACTGTGGATTGTAGTGAGGAAAGAACGAAGAGAGGAGGGAGAGAGAAGGGGGTGGATAAGACAGAACGAACTTCCACGCTGAGCAGCTGAGCAGCAGAATGTGAAAGAATGGTGACAACGTTCTCCAGCATACCGGATACTGTGGATTGTAGTGAGGAAAGAACGAAGAGAGGAGGGAGAGAGGGGGGTGGAGAAGACAGAACGAACTTCCACGCTGAGCAGCTGAGCAGCAGAATGTGAAAGAATGGTGACAACGTTCTCCAGCATACCGGATACTGTGGATTGTAGTGAGGAAAGAACGAAGAGAGGAGGGAGAGAGAAGGGGGTGGATAAGACAGAACGAACTTCCACGCTGAGCAGCTGACCAGCAGGATATGAAAGAATGGTGACGACGTTCTCCAGCATACCGGATACTGTGGATTGTAGTGAGGAAAGAACGAAGAGAGGAGGGAGAGAGGGGGGTGGATGAGACAGAACGAACTTCACGCTGAGCAGCTGAGCAGCAGAATGTGAAAGAATGGTGACAACGTTCTCCAGCATACCGGATACTGTGGATTGTAGTGAGGAAAGAACGAAGAGAGGAGGGAGAGAGGGGGGTGGAGAAGACAGAACGAACTTCCACGCTGAGCAGCTGAGCAGCAGAATGTGAAAGAATGGTGACAACGTTCTCCAGCATACCGGATACTGTGGATTGTAGTGAGGAAAGAACGAAGAGAGGAGGGAGCGAGGGGGTGGAGAAGACAGAACGAACTTCCACGCTGAGCAGCTGAGCAGCAGAATGTGAAAGAATGGTGACAACGTTCTCCAGCATACCGGATACTGTGGATTGTAGTGAGGAAAGAACGAAGAGAGGAGGGAGAGAGGGGGGGGGGGGTGGATGAGACAGAACGAACTTCCACGCTGAGCAGCTGAGCAGCAGAATGTGAAAGAATGGTGACAACGTTCTCCAGCATACCGGATACTGTGGATTGTAGTGAGGAAAGAACGAAGAGAGGAGGGAGAGAGGGGGGTGGAGAAGACAGAACGAACTTCCACGCTGAGCAGCTGAGCAGCAGAATGTGAAAGAATGGTGACAACGTTCTCCAGCATACCGGATACTGTGGATTGTAGTGAGGAAAGAACGAAGAGAGGAGGGAGCGAGGGGGTGGAGAAGACAGAACGAACTTCCAACGCTGAGCAGCTGAGCAGCAGAATGTGAAAGAATGGTGACAACGTTCTCCAGCATACCGGATACTGTGGATTGTAGTGAGGAAAGAACGAACAGAGGAGGGAGAGAGGGGGGGGGGTGGATGAGACAGAACGAACTTCCACGCTGAGCAGCTGAGCAGCAGAATGTGAAAGAATGGTGACAACGTTCTCCAGCATACCGGATACTGTGGATTGTAGTGAGGAAAGAACGAAGAGAGGAGGAGAGAGGGGGGTGGAGAAGACAGAACGAACTTCCACGCTGAGCAGCTGACCAGCAGGATGTGAAAGAATGGTGACGACGTTCTCCAGCATACCGGATACTGTGGATTGTAGTGAGGAAAGAACGAAGAGAGGAGGGAGAGAGGGGGGTGGAGAAGACAGAACGAACTTCCACGCTGAGCAGCTGAGCAGCAGAATGTGAAAGAATGGTGACAACGTTCTCCAGCATACCGGATACTGTGGATTGTAGTGAGGAAAGAACGAAGAGAGGAGGGAGAGAGAAGGGGGTGGAGAAGACAGAACGAACTTCCACGCTGAGCAGCTGAGCAGCAGAATGTGAAAGAATGGTGACAACGTTCTCCAGCATACCGGATACTGTGGATTGTAGTGAGGAAAGAACGAAGAGAGGAGGGAGAGAGAAGGGGGTGGATAAGACAGAACGAACTTCCACGCTGAGCAGCTGAGCAGCAGAATGTGAAAGAATGGTGACAACGTTCTCCAGCATACCGGATACTGTGGATTGTAGTGAGGAAAGAACGAAGAGAGGAGGGAGAGAGAAGGGGGTGGATAAGACAGAACGAACTTCCACGCTGAGCAGCTGAGCAGCAGAATGTGAAAGAATGGTGACAACGTTCTCCAGCATACCGGATACTGTGGATTGTAGTGAGGAAAGAACGAAGAGAGGAGGGAGAGAGGGGGGTGGAGAAGACAGAACGAACTTCCACGCTGAGCAGCTGAGCAGCAGAATGTGAAAGAATGGTGACAACGTTCTCCAGCATACCGGTTACTGTGGATTGTAGTGAGGAAAGAACGAAGAGAGGAGGGAGAGAGAAGGGGGTGGATAAGACAGAACGAACTTCCACGCTGAGCAGCTGAGCAGCAGAATGTGAAAGAATGGTGACAACGTTCTCCAGCATACCGGATACTGTGGATTGTAGTGAGGAAAGAACGAAGAGAGGAGGGAGAGAGGGGGGTGGAGAAGACAGAACGAACTTCCACGCTGAGCAGCTGAGCAGCAGAATGTGAAAGAATGGTGACAACGTTCTCCAGCATACCGGATACTGTGGATTGTAGTGAGGAAAGAACGAAGAGAGGAGGGAGAGAGAAGGGGGTGGATAAGACAGTGAGCAGCTGAGCAGCAGATTGTGAAAGAATGGTGACAACGTTCTCCAGCATACCGGATACTGTGGATTGTAGTGAGGAAAGAACGAAGAGAGGAGGGAGAGAGAAGGGGTGGAGAAGACAGAACGAACTTCCACGCTGAGCAGCTGACCAGCAGGGTGTGAAAGAATAGTGACAACGTTCTCCAGCATACCGGATACTGTGGATTGTAGTGAGGAAAGAACGAAGAGAGGAGGGAGAGAGGGGGGTGGAGAAGACAGAACGAACTTCCACGCTGAGCAGCTGACCAGCAGGGTGTGAAAGAATAGTGACAACGTTCTCCAGCATACCGGATACTGTGGATTGTAGTGAGGAAAGAACGAAGAGAGGAGGGAGAGAGGGGGGTGGAGAAGACAGAACGAACTTCCACGCTGAGCAGCTGACCAGCAGAATGTGAAAGAATGGTGACAACGTTCTCCAGCATACCGGATACTGTGGATTGTAGTGAGGAAAGAACGAAGAGAGGAGGGAGAGAGGGGGGTGGAGAAGACAGAACGAACTTCCACGCTGAGCAGCTGACCAGCAGGATGTGAAAGAATGGTGACAACGTTCTCCAGCATACCGGATACTGTGGATTGTAGTGAGGAAAGAACGAAGAGAGGAGGGAGAGAGGGGGGTGGAGAAGACAGAACGAACTTCCACGCTGAGCAGCTGAGCAGCAGATTGTGAAAGAATGGTGACAACGTTCTCCAGCATACCGGATACTGTGGATTGTAGTGAGGAAAGAACGAAGAGAGGAGGGAGAGAGAAGGGGTGGAGAAGACAGAACGAACTTCCACGCTGAGCAGCTGACCAGCAGGGTGTGAAAGAATAGTGACAACGTTCTCCAGCATACCGGATACTGTGGATTGTAGTGAGGAAAGAACGAAGAGAGGAGGGAGAGAGGGGGGTGGAGAAGACAGAACGAACTTCCACGCTGAGCAGCTGACCAGCAGGGTGTGAAAGAATAGTGACAACGTTCTCCAGCATACCGGATACTGTGGATTGTAGTGAGGAAAGAACGAAGAGAGGAGGGAGAGAGGGGGGTGGAGAAGACAGAACGAACTTCCACGCTGAGCAGCTGACCAGCAGAATGTGAAAGAATGGTGACAACGTTCTCCAGCATACCGGATACTGTGGATTGTAGTGAGGAAAGAACGAAGAGAGGAGGGAGAGAGGGGGGTGGAGAAGACAGAACGAACTTCCACGCTGAGCAGCTGACCAGCAGGATGTGAAAGAATGGTGACAACGTTCTCCAGCATACCGGATACTGTGGATTGTAGTGAGGAAAGAACGAAGAGAGGAGGGAGAGAGGGGGGTGGAGAAGACAGAACGAACTTCCACGCTGAGCAGCTGAGCAGCAGATTGTGAAAGAATGGTGACAACGTTCTCCAGCATACCGGATACTGTGGATTGTAGTGAGGAAAGAACGAAGAGAGGAGGGAGAGAGAAGGGGTGGAGAAGACAGAACGAACTTCCACGCTGAGCAGCTGACCAGCAGGGTGTGAAAGAATAGTGACAACGTTCTCCAGCATACCGGATACTGTGGATTGTAGTGAGGAAAGAACGAAGAGAGGAGGGAGAGAGAAGGGGGTGGAGAAGACAGAACGAACTTCCACGCTGAGCAGCTGACGCAGCAGATGTGAAAGAATGGTGACAACGTTCTCCAGCATACCGGATACTGTGGATTGTAGTGAGGAAAGAACGAAGAGAGGAGGGAGAGAGGGGGGTGGAGAAGACAGAACGAACTTCCACGCTGAGCAGCTGACCAGCAGGATGTGAAAGAATGGTGACAACGTTCTCCAGCATACCGGATACTGTGGATTGTAGTGAGGAAAGAACGAAGAGAGGAGGGAGAGAGGGGGGTGGAGAAGACAGAACGAACTTCCACGCTGAGCAGCTGAGCAGCAGATTGTGAAAGAATGGTGACAACGTTCTCCAGCATACCGGATACTGTGGATTGTAGTGAGGAAAGAACGAAGAGAAGAGGGAGAGAGAAGGGGTGGAGAAGACAGAACGAACTTCCACGCTGAGCAGCTGACCAGCAGGGTGTGAAAGAATAGTGACAACGTTCTCCAGCATACCGGATACTGTGGATTGTAGTGAGGAAAGAACGAAGAGAGGAGGGAGAGAGAAGGGGGTGGAGAAGACAGAACGAACTTCCACGCTGAGCAGCTGACC
>CAVOJK010000380.1:0-20060 GCA_963695495.1 Hololepta plana | reverse complement strand
AATGCAAAAATGCAAAAAAAACAGCAAAAATCACCCAAAAATGGTGCAAAATCGAATTCAATCGCTCACAACTTTCTGATGCACGATTATTGTGCAGAGAAAACGCTCACTTTTGATCACCTAAAGCTGCTGAAGCGTTTGATATATGACACGAGAGTATTCGAGAACAAAAGTTTCCTCAGGGCTCCGGTGGCAGACCCTGGTGATCCGGTTGCTCGCTTTTCGCAAATGTTCTTCCGATAATAATGTGTGGCGTGAAATTCTGCATAGACTGATTGTTGTGCCGTAGCGGAAATACCAATGAAAAACAAGAAAAAGACGCAAAACTGACGGAAAACTCTGAGATTGGAACGAGAGCTTCCATACTTGGTCAGCTTGGTCAACTCCGGGGGTGCAGGAGAACGGTGTTGATGCATTTGACTTGAAGAAGAATCTTCAGCTTTTTTCCGGTTTTGCGTCTCTTTCTCATTTATTTTCGTCTTTCCGCTACCGTAAAAAATCGATTGATGTGAAAATTCACGCCACACATTATTATCAGAAAAAAACTTTGCGAAAAATGAACAACCGGATCACCAGGGTCTGCCACCGGAGCCCTGAGAAAACTTTTGTTCTCGAATACTCTCGTGTCATATATCAAACGCTTCAGCAGCTTCCGCTGATCACAGGTGAGCATTTTCTCTGCACAATATTTTTGCATCAGAAAGTTATGAGCGATTGAATTTGATTTTGCACCATTTTTATTTGATTTTTGCTGTTTTTTTGCTTTTTTTACATTCAACGGGATTCTCCTGGTGCGTGATTAAGTGGATCTGATACAGAATTTTACGCTCTACAAAACTGCCGTAGCACTTTCTGCGGAAAATTTGATTTTCGTCCAGAAAAAAATTTGACTTCCGAAAATCGCTCCATCTCAGAGGCCGAGAAAATCACAGAAACTCAAACACAAAAACTTGCGCGCGTCAATTTCCTGTCGAAGAAAAAAAGAACAAAGAATTTTCTCATCGTAATCTCGATTTATGCTAATTTTTGTTCACTCGAGCCAAAACAGGCTAACTTGAGTGCCTACATTTGGATTACTGTAACTTTCCACTCGATTTTTGTAGCGCTTTGAAACTTTGTCCATCGTTTTCTACGGGTATGGTTTACCTATAGTGAACTTTTCAAGTCAATCAAAAAATAAAAAATTCCTATGTCGCACCTAGTCCGAATATGTTTGATTCTCTCAGAAATGCTCTCATATAAACTTGAATTGATTTTAATGGCGCCAGATTTATAAATATCTGATTGGATCTCGGAGTTGATCAGTGGACTTATCAGTTTCAGATTGTAGCAAATCTAGAGACATCTGACAACAACTATGTAGAAAAACAGAATGACAACTCTCTCAGCGCCCGAGCTGGAGCTCGGAGATGGTGAGTGCACCGATCAGTTTCATCCCACAAAGGATCCCTAGATTTTCCCAGCGAAGTGGACTTCTGAAACTGGTCGAGAGAGATCACGAGACATCCAGCAAGAGTTTTAGGAAGTTTCGCTTTGAAGTCTTTTTTCTCCGGATCAGTTTCAGTTAGTTTCAGAAAATAATTCTCTCAGAAGCTGTCGAGTTTTGCTAAAATGTGCATCTGATCGGTGTAATGATCTGGTTGCGAGCTCAAGCTCGATCGCCTGGACGAACTCCAATCTGAGAAAGATTTGAATGAGTGCTTTATGTCCTGAGATCACTTCAACTCGGTCGGCTGAGGTTCTAGCGAATCTTGAGCCTTTGACTTTCAGAACTGATCCATTAGTTTTACTATCAATATTCGATGTCTTCTCTAGCTCTGGCGCCAGAGGAGATAAATCGCTGAAACTCACCAAAACTGATATCAAGGGTCTTGGGATTATATCTGGTGAAATTCATGGTTTTCTCTCTTCTGGAACTGGCTGGGTGATCCACCGACCTGAAGCTGATCAGCCCTTTGATCAGCTGAAGCCGGAACTCTGGCGCCAGGGGGGAGAAAACGCTAAAAGTCGGTGGAGGGTATGTCAAAGGTATCAGAACCATCTCTGGTGAATTTCATGGTTTTCTCTCTTCTGGAACTGGCTGGGTGATCCACCGACTGAAGCTGATCAGCCCTTTGATCAGCTGAAGCCGGAACTCTGGCGCCAGAACTCAAGCTGAACCCCCGAAACCACTGAAGTTGAAAAATTTCAACTATTTTCAAATTGCTCTCGGATCTCAATGCTGAGCTTCATGGAATGCCATAAAAGATCGCAATAGATCGAAGATCGCTAGAACTGTTCGGGGTTCCAGCTGGATTGAGCTCTTCGTACGTCCTAAACATTGATGAAGCTCGGTGAGCAATCAAGTAAAATACAGTTCCATAATTTGGAAATTTTGTCCTCGACCCGGCCCAAAGTCAGAGTTATCCACCGACAATACCTCTCGTCGTTCTTCTGGTTACGGTATTTCTTCGATTCGGCTGCTGTTGTTGTACATGCTTTTTGAATCGTTGGAATCTATTCCTCGCTCAAAAATGCCGGTCACTCCTATTCTAATTATTATCGCACGTACTCTGGTCTAGTGCTCAACATACATATTTGTGCAGTAGTTTTGTTTTCTCCAATTGAAAAGTAACTGATCTCCCTGGTTCTGGTGGTTGTGTTGAAAGTGACTAATGGTGATCGAAATAATCCCAGTGTGCATATAAAATCATATGAAAACTTGAAATCCGTGTTCTAAAGCGTGTGTGGGCAAACAAAATAAAGGTAGAGCGAAAAATTTCGTATAGCAACTCATTCACACAAAAGTGTAAGCAGTTTGGGAAACGTCGCCCTAGCACACGCGAGGTACGGTTGATGCACACAAAATCTGTCGGGGGGGCTAAGTTTTTATCATTTTGCGAGTGACGTATTACATTCTACGGAGTCCGGAACCGGAGCCGTAGTGCTGAACTGAAATTACGGTAGTTTTTCTAAACTCTCTCAATTCGCAACGCTCTCTCGCTCAAACACGTCGTTCTTTTTCAAACTTTGCCGATTGGCCGAAATTGACTTGGTTTCACCATTTTACTCTCTTCTTTCGCTTGATATTCTCATTCTTCTGTTATAAAAAGATATTTACAGGTATGGCGACCCTCATGTTCAATAGTTTTCACAATAATCGGCTGGCGCCGCCGAATATCCCGGTGATGCCGCTGCGCAATCAGCCGCCTCGAACGCCAGCGTGCATTGATGATGTTCTCGCTGAACTCACGCCCAAGCCGCTCGATGTAGAAATTGCGTTGTTCAATCAAGAAGGAGCTAAAGAGGTGAGTGGGGCTTTTTACTCTGCAGAAATGAATACTGCATTTTTACTAGCGAATTTTCTGCGAGAGAACTTCTCTTCACCTAGAGAGAAAAACTAGGATTTCAAAGAAAACATTTTCCAGGTACCTTTCAATGGCATGGACAAGACGGGCAAGCCAATTTGCCTGAGGCACATGGAAGGAAATTGTCACATGCAGGTAACTTACGGCTTCAATTTTTGCCCCTTCTCTGTACTTTCTGTTCTGAAAAGAATAAATCAAAAGTTCTCACGAAGCACGCTCTCTTAAAACATTGTTTTTCACCAGAATTTCTGCCCATATCGTCATCTCGTGGGCGATAAAGCTGTAGTTTGCAAGCATTGGCTCAGAGGACTTTGTAAAAAGGTGAGTCCATGTCTTGTCGTCACAGTCATCGCTCCATGACAACAAAATTACCTTTGTTTCAAAAATATATTCCTTAATGAAAACTGGGCTCTGAGAACGGGATTCCCCGTTACGGGAATGAAGTTAACCGTCGAGCCAATGCACGTTATGAATGCTATTGAGCCCTGCAAACTCTGCTCTCTCAGGGTGACATGTGCGAATTCTTGCACGAATACGATCTGACGAAGATGCCAGAGTGCTTCTTCTTCTCGAAGTATCAGGCTTGCTCGAATAGAGAATGTCCTTTCAGGTCAGTAAAAAATCAGGCATCATGGCATCAATCCGTTGTTTATTTACTGGATTATTATTCTGAAATCAGAGTTATGCGCTGTTGTTTTTTTATGAAAATGCTGTAAAAATTATAAGAGTTATGGTTGTTTTCTTCCACAAAAGCAATGTTTTCATAAGCGGAAAGATGCCCCGCACTGAAAAAGAAGAAAGAAGTATTATTCGGTACATGTATGCTTTTCCAGACACATCGATCCAGAATCAAAAGTCAAAGATTGTCCTATGTACGATCGTGGCTTCTGTAAGCACGGTGAGTTTCTGTTTGTGTCTCAAATTTCATGAAAAGCTCAAAAGGTGAGAATTCTCACGCGTGTAGGACAAATCTTATCGGTTTCCTAAGGATTCAGAGCTCGATAATTTTTTTGAGCTTCAACTTGCACTGCAAGTCTTGCAGGTCCATACTGTAAAAAATCGACATCGGCGACGTGTTCTCTGTCCCAACTACATTGCTGGTTTTTGTAAGGTTAGCTCACGCGTTTTTTTCGTTAGATCTGGTCGAGGTAATGGAGATAGAGAGAGAGAGATGCTAGCAAAACAGTTCGCTAATTGAGTGAGTGAAAATGTGATTCACTTTTTAACTGATTTCGAAAAACCTCTGTTATTCTTGCCAGAATCAACAAACAACCGAGTTCGCTATACGCCGATGACTATTGGAACATTAACATGTGTTGTATACATTCAGGTCTTGCTCATATGTTGTCGATGGTGGATACAGAGAGAAAGAAAGCAAGAGAGAGAAAGAATGGAGAAAAATCGAGACAAGGAAAAAGCGCAGTCGGAGAGATACAGATTGATTTTTCAGGATGGCCCCCACTGCAAGTTTGCTCATCCGTCGTTTGAAATGCCCGCAGCCGATTCGATGATAGCCTCATTCAAGGGCAAAGCATATAACGCTGTCAGTTTTCCCTCGTTTTCGATCAGAATCGTTACGACTAGCTGAAGCACAATAGTATAATAGTATTATCTCGATGAATTAATCATTCATGTTGAAACATGAAACAGATCATAGTAGATTACTATGGTATTTTAAAAAATTGTTAATTCTGTGAAAACAATCACAGATACCAGTTGAAAAGATGTGTTCTCGTTCGTGATAGAAAGATCTCAATCGCAGGCTATCGTATGCCACAATTGCCACGAGCGCGGCCACAAGGCAACATTTTGTCCTCATCTACCGACGACTGCTGAGGTTTGAGAATTCAGCTCATTTTGTGAAATGAGGAAAGACAACTGAGAAAATTTCATCGTTCTCGCAATGAATTTCATCTAGATAAATTTTTGGAAGAGTTCTGTAGTTGAAAGGAGAACCCTACCAGCTATTCGTGTGAGCATTTTTCTCCGAGAGTAATGGATTGAATCGCTTCAAAAGTTTAAAATTGAATTTGCAGACTGCAAACTTCCGTGTAGTTGAAAAGGCGCCAGCGACTCATCTCGAGGGAGCGCCATCAAAGAAGAATCTATCAGATGTTACTTGCTATAAGGTAACGTTTTTTGTTTTCTCTCGATTCCATTCCTATAATTTTTTACATTTCTGTTTGAAACAACTCGAGTTTTGAATCAAAACATTCGTGGAGTTTGACTCGGGTCAGAGAACATGTAAGCCGTTTGATTTTTCTCTATTCTCTCAAATTTGACTTCAGCGAAAATTGTATCATTTTAGTCCACATCTTATGACCGTCCAGGGATAACTAAAAGTTCCTCCTTAAATATCGTCAACAATAATTTTTCAGTGCGGCGAAAAGGGCCACTACGCTAATCACTGCCACAAGGGCGTGCTGGCTTTCCTCTCCGCAACCGCGTCCGCCGCGACGGAAGCGCGCGCCAACGATGAACGCGCCGCGGGCGAGCGCGGCGGGTACTAATCAATACTATGGGTTACGGTATCAGCCGAACAAGCTACTGTATCGAAAGATTTCGAAAAAGAATCACATTTTCACTATACTAACATCCTCTAATTTTGCCGTTTGCAGTTTACAGTTGTGCAGACCACAATTGGTCTGAAGTGCTCAAACCAATTGTTTCATACATGGGCAACTGTCGTTCCTGGTTCTTCAAAAGGGGTCCTGACATAGCCACTGCATGGCCAAAAATGGGTCGTGACAGGTCACTTTTCAGTCGAAAAGAGGCCCTGACAAGCAAAAATTGAGAAGCAAAAAGAGGTGGTGACGTTCCTGGAACGATCGTGCCCATGTATGAATTGTTTTAAAGGTACTGTAGATTCTTGGTGTGATTCAGAAGATGTCATTATTGTAGAAAACATCCGGTACCATGGAAATGATGACCATGGGATACTCTGATACAGTGTCGCTTTTCATGAATTTCAAGCATTTTCCATTAGTCGAGCGCCCACTGCCAGTCACTGCCAAAAAAGTTTAATAATCTGTCTAACTTTTTCTGTTGTTTTTGTTGTTTTTTGCGCGCCTCTCAAAACTTTTTACTCAAAGAGATCTCATTGTTTTGTGCATATCAAGGAAGAGAATAATAAAGCAATTCTCGATTTTTTATATCTCTTCGCAGCAATACGTTGAGGTTGCAAATCCTCTATCATATCTGTTGGAGTATTGCGCCATTACTGTATGCGTGCTCAAAATTCGCAGACTTCTCAAAGCAATGTGAGATCAAAGCTCTTGAATCAGCAATCTTGACAGTTGTGCATGGGCACCAAACGAAAAAACGATACGCGCAATGGAACTACGGCAAAGAAGTCGCGAAACAAGTTAGCTGGATCGATATTTAAGCTTCAGCGGCCATACATTGTGAAGATTAAAACCTCGAAAGATCTGTCTCTGAAAGGAAGTTTTTCAATCATGTGTATAGCAGCTTGTGAAGCTGAAAAGCAGTGAACGGACATTCCGATATCTCAATAACTGGAGTATTTGAGTGAAAGCTTGGAGAAATGAGGAAAAACTGTCTTTGTTACACTACAATCACATGATCATATCGATAACTTTGCAGTGATCGCGAAGTGACAGATGACAATGCCTCAACGTGCAGTAGCTCAACGTCATTTAGCGAGGTCGCGAATAGAGGAGGTACATACGCTAAAGTTATTTGAAAGTATACCACCGTACATTAGGGGTGCTCGCTCCGTCAAAAATGTCCGTTGAAAAGTCAACAGGAAGTGCGGGCGGGAGAAAGAGGCGGAGTTGGTGCATTACCGTACTTTTGACGAAAAACAGCCGTTTCTAGACGTTTTAGCATTTGCTCATATCAAAGATGAATTTGCTCCTATTTTGTATACATGTAAATGGATAGTGCTCATCGGTATCTATATCCTTGCATTGCTTCGTTTCATAAATTTCACCCTCCCTTGTGCATTTGGAGCTTGGAAGTTTGCCAAGTTTACACAAATGTGTCTTTTGAGCGAAATGGACTCGAGAGAAGAGTAGACACTTGGGTACCGGTCTGCGTTCACTAATTCGACTAAGGCGAATCAGAATAAAATGAAATTAAAAATTGATCAGCTGAAGGTAAAAATTTGCTAAATTGCTTATTACGGTAGTTTCACACAAATGTGTGAAGAAATGTGTAAAACTACCGTAATATATGGCAAATGCGACTGTGTCAAACAGTTGATCGCTTCCAAAACGGAACGCATTGAATTTATTTTATCAAAATGGAAATTTCTCATTACTTTGCCGAAACGAGTTTTCTCAAAAATTCATTCAATAATTAGTCTTAGTGGTCACTGTTTTGTAATGTTGAGACATATGCTGTCTCATTCCATTGCCTCTGTAGAAACACGTGAGCACCCCTACCGTACATGCCAAGAACTCGGTCGAAAGTGTCTTCGAAGACGTCCCAATTCGTCACACAGACCTCCCGGAGACGTCCCGGAGATGAATACGACAAGATTTCTGGGACGTATTCGTCTCCGGGACGTCTGCGTGACGAACTGGGACGTCTTCGAAGATATTTTCGACCCGAGAATATCAAGGCAGTTTGCCTAGTGCACTCTGCACTCTCAACCCTGCACCCTACAAAAGTGACATACCACATACCAATCGATAGAATCGATAATCAATAACATCAATCAATATTGTTCGATCTCATCAATTGAGTCGATTATATCAATCGGTTATATAGTTTGCTTACCGAGAAATTCGAACATGAGCACATTGTTCGTAGCCGTAGGCTACGGCCCGTAGCCGTCACCGCGGCCGTGAAATGGGTGTCACTTTTGTATGGTGCAAGTACAGAGTGCAGAGTGTAGAGCGCATTAGACGAACTGCCGAATATTCGACTATATATTGGCGCTTGTGAAGGCACAAAGAGACGGGAAACAGCCTTTTCATTTCTTTTCAAGCTGCTCAGCTCTTTTCATTAGAATTCTCCTATTCTGAACGAGTTGGTTTGCTATTTTAAAGCCTTGGGTCCTCTCTTGTATCTCAAAGCGGACCCGCATTTTTTCAGTGCTGAAAAAAGAGGATAGCGATCCTGAGGCTATCGGCTATGATCTCAATCTTGATAAGATGAACAAGTTTATCACGTGCTCGATATGTACTGTAAGTTCTGTTTTCGAGAGAGGGGGAATTGAGAGAAAGAAATAATGGATTCACTCTGCATCGCTTTGCCTCTCTCTCTCTTTCTCGATTTTTTCGCAATCTCGCTTCGCGGTCAGGGACAACCTGAGTAGTTTTCTCACTGTTTTTCCGCTCTGGTGTTTTACCTATTTTTCCCAGATGTCTTTGAAGCTCAAGAAGATTGTTGCAGGGCTATCTCGTCGATGCGACTACAGTGGTGGAGTGTATGCATACATTCTGTAAGAGGTGAGGAGAGCGTTAGGATGAGAGAGAGAGAGATAGAGAGAGAGAGAGAGAGAGAGAGAGAGAGAGAGAGAGAGAGAGAGAGAGAGAGAGAGAAGCTATCATGAAATTCAGTTGCCTCCTCAAGCACTTTGAAGATGTCAACTACAATTGCCCCAAGTGCAGTCAACTAGTTCACCAGGTTTTTTTTCATCCACAGTTTCAATTGTGTTTAATAAACACTGTTTACTAGAGTTTCGCTTCCCGTTTCTCTTTCCTTCTTTGCTACTTCTCTGAATATCCCACGTGGTTTTGAGACCGAGTGTTAGCATACCAAAATTAGCATCTTGAAAAAGAATCGATCGCCTCTTCAGTCACATCCCACGCAATATGTCAAGTTTGATCGAACACTGCAAGATCTCGTCTACAAGCTCGTGCCAGGTTTGTTCCTATCTGACTCTTCAGCATACTCCCAAAAGTCGGTAGCAACTACGTACCCCTAGCTACTGTGTAGAAGCTACTTTCACTCAAAACGAACGAGGAAAAAGCTATCATGATGGCGTTTCTCACGAAATTGAGTGTGTGGGATAGCTTCTTTGTGAGCTGCCAACGAATCCTCTTAAACTTTGCTTGTCAGCAATGAAATTAACTCTCAACGATAGTCGATTGAAAAGCATTTCCTATAAACTGTTCACTCCATGAGTTTAATGCTACAGTACTCTACCCAGGCCTCGCTGTCAAGGAGGCGGAGAGGCGCAAAAAGAAAGTTGTGCCGAAGGCAGGCCAGGCAGCAGAGGTTAGTTCCAGCTCTCCTCATATCATCATGTTTCCATACTTTGAAAGACTTTATCAGTCCTAACAAAAATAGCCATCTAAACACAATCAAGTTGCATGTTTCACCATGAGATTAGCTCTCATTTTTTGAGCGAAAGCAGCCTGGGGTAGGAATTTTTGCCCGACCTTTCAAAATATGGATATTTCTTCATGACTGCAGATTGTCGTGACAAACTGCTATCACCATCAAATCAAACACACACTCTCTCTCTTCCTTGCAGGCCGAAGAAGGCACAAACAAGTGCTTCGAGGCGCTGCCACGCTGTTCGCATCATCGCGGCGACGATCAGATTACTGTACGTCTGATACCGGAACGCGGCATGGCGCAGCTCGATCGCCCCATCGTCCGAACCTCACACATGACCATAATCAATACGCTCAAGAGGTTAACACTTCACGCGTCATTTTCTCCATATCTTGCTTTTTCTAGAGTTTGAGGCATACATCAGCCTTCCTGTTTTGGAAGCCGAAATGTCTCTGTCAGGACCCTTTGACCTGTCATGCACCATTTTATTAGTTTTTAAGCTTTTTGGGGAACCAGGAACGACAGTTACCCATGTATGTTTTTTTAGAAGAAAGACTAAAAAAAGACCAATTGTGGTTTTCAGTAGCGAGCTGGGTATGGATCTATAATTTTGTAATGTTTCTTTGCCGTAGAGCCGTAGAGTATCGATATGAGTATGAAATTCTCTCATGGTGAGAGTTGGAATTTCTGAGCAGGTTGGAACTCACCGTTGTTTGTATCCTCTGCCTCCCCTCTCTCTCCCTTCCTCTCTCTCTCCCTTCCCCCCCCTCTCTCTCTCTTCCCCCTCTCTCTCCTTATCACTCAACATTTCCTCTCCTCCAGATATATAGCTCTCGCGCTCTGGAACGATCGCTCTCGCTACTCCACACTCGACATCTTCTGCAACGGCGAGCTCGTCGGCAAAGATTTTTCTCTGCGCTTCATTCAGATGATAAAGTGGCGCCAACACAAGCCTGGAACGCCCATCGCACTCACATACAGGCCACATATCAATTATTGAATCGATCGATCGATCAATTGATCTACTTGATTGATCGAATAATTGACTTTTAGATCACTCTTACTGTGTTTTAGGTCTCAACCGTACTTCAAAAGGCTTCAAAAGTTGCTGAAAAAGGTTTGTAGAGTAAGAACGTGAAAATATGCTGGATTTGTTCTATGTCTTTTAAAAGAAGACTTTGAGTCTTGATTTTCAAGACATACAAAATGATCAGCATTGTGTTATTGAGAGAGTATTTGTGTGCTGCCCTGTTTATACATCAAATTCAAACAAAACATTCTGACCTCGCCCAGTCATTCCCGAGAGTACTCTTCTTTTGTTTTGCTATGGACCATTTCTTTAGGTGTCTGACATTTTGTTACTTTCACGATTTTCAATCAAATTGGATCTCTCTCCGTGTTTGTGTTGAATATTTTCAAGTCATGCTGATAATTTGTCAGTTCTGTATGTACAAAAGATGAAATAATTGCAATGATAAGACAATTTCATATTTCGCTCGATTTAGTCCATGACTATCGTAATATCTTTGGAAGTTGTCAATCGCCTGGAGGTACAAGTTCAGCTCGAGCTCTAGGTGAAGTGAGAATATATTTCATCCAGATGGCAGCTCGAGATCGAAACGAGAAGGAGTCCACGTATGGCTTCGTGTTCGGCGTTTCGGGTCCTGGTCAGTTTCAGCAAAAATTTGAGCCATATTCAGCTATTCATAAGGTTTCAGTTATCCGTAAGATTTGTACATCTTATTTCTATTGGTAAACGGTAGGTTTCAACGTACGGTCACTACGGATAACTGAATATAACTAAAATTTGCTTGGTTTGCTCTGATGGAGCATTTGTGTCTCACGAAAAGAACTCGTGGAATTGGTGCTAGTTTCGTTAGTTGAGCGTCCGCAATTCTTCAATCGGTGATGCATGAGAAGCTGCATGTGCTTTTACTTTTTATCAATTTTTTCAGTCGTAATTGCCGAGAAGATGGCCGGCTCCGCAATGTACGAGCTCGTGCGCGTCGGCCACGGCGAACTCGTCGGCGAAATTATCCGCCTTGAAAATGACATGGCGACAATTCAAGTCTATGAAGAGACGTGTGCGTTTTCTCCTACTTTTGTCTAGTTTTTTAGGATGTGTTCAGTTATACGAACGGAAATCCTTGAAGTCAAGTTTCAATGTGGTACGATAAAACGTACCAAATTGGCTTCAACTGAAACTATCACATCAACGCCAGGATGAGACTTTAATCAAAATTGGTAACTGTGATTTGGATCAGGGGTATGCCTCGGAACAAAACTTTTCCCGATTAGCGCCCCCTTAATTTTCATCATGTGGTCCCCCCTGTTGAAAAAATCTCACTTTGCGGCCCCCCAAAATTTTTCTATGTGGTCCCCCCTTTGAAAACTTCTCTCATATTGCGGGGCTCGTCTCACTGTAAGGGTCCTCCCTTATGAAAATTTCGAGCTTCAGTCCATTTTGCGCCCCCCCCCCTTCACAAAAGTTTTGCTCCTCGCACACCCCTGATTTGGATTAGTTTCGGAATTTCAGTTTTCGAAAAATTCAGATTCCCAAAAAATAAAACTCTCAGCGGGCGTCACGATCGGCGATCCAGTACTGCGCACAGGCAAGCCGCTCTCCGTCGAGCTCGGCCCTGGCATCATGGGCTCCATCTTCGACGGCATCCAGCGCCCACTCAAGGATATCGCTGATATGACGCACTCTATCTATATACCTAAGGGTGAGAGCAGGAGGCGGGGCTTCGTAGATCACCGAAGAATTTTTAATACTGTAGATACGAGTTTAGTAATAGAAGCGCAAAGGGTTATATTCAGTTATTCATACGATACCATCGTTTGTACGTCCAAAATGCATTAAATTACGGTAGTTTCAACGGATAATGGTACCGTACAGATAACTGAATTATTCAGTCTGAATATATCCGCGCGAAGTGGGCCCTCGCGGGGGGGGAGTGATTTTGGGTTTTTGTGCTCAGCTCATGGAACACGAGCACGGTGTGTTTTTGAACGAGTACTTTTCTTGTAGTGATGAGGAACTGTTCTGATTTTTCAATCAGGGAAATTAAATTTTATAGGCGTGAGCACCAAGGCACTTTCGCGCACCGAAAAGTGGGACTTCAAGGCGAACGATGTGAGTTATCGCTTTTAGTCCCGTTCAGGAGTGTGCCTGGTTACAGAATTGTAGGAGTAGTGTAGTTGTGTTCTGCTCATTAATGTTGAAAGATTGTTAGCGCAAGAGTACACAAAGGCGAACTGGCAAAACTTTGTATCGCCTGAAGGCTCGAAAAGTTTTCTAATCTGCTATTCACAGGATATCCGCGTTGGCTGCCACGTCACAGGCGGCGACAAGATTGGCCTCGTACACGAAAATCTGCTCATCAAGCACTCCATCATGATTCCGCCCAATGCCTGCGGCACCGTCACCTGGCTAGCCGGCTCCGGATCGTATACTGTAATGGTCAGTGAGCGGCAGAGGACGTTACTGGAAAGTCACAAAAGACTTTGGTTAGCTGGCGGGATCGAACTCGCGACGTGTGGTTTATCACTGATGATAGGCAATAACATAATGTACACGTGGACATACTGTTTGGATTACAAACTGACGGTGCTTTAACTGCTCTTATTCTGTCACTTTTGCTGGTTTTTCCGTTAAATCGAACGGGCAAGGATGAGAAAATTTCGTTGAGAACAAGTAACTTCTGAAAAAAAAGTTGTTCAGGATCCACTGGTCGAAGTTGAATTTGCTGGCGAGAAGAAGAAGTACTCCATGCTGCAAGTGAGTTTGAAATATTTTCTTCTTTTTTTTTAAAATTTTTTATCATTCATTTAAATCATACCTCCAGAAGTATGTTCAAATTTACCTACTTCAGCTTCTGTAACCTCACTACTTTTGATGAAAATGAGAGATTAACGATACATATTGGAAGTGGGTTTTCTTGTGGTGCGCTCCCCATTTCCTCTCACAGTTGCGTTTCTTTGATTCTGAAATTTCGTGTATGCGCTCGTCTGTTTCAGACGATTTATCGATCATGGTGAATATCGGTGGGATCACCGATATTCACCATGACTGCGAAAAGAATCGAACAACGTTACAGTGCGAAGTATGAACGAGCTTTTCGGCTGAAACTTTGTTTATTTTCAATTTAGGGAAGATGATGTTTCCAAAAGATTTTTACTCCAACAGGTATGGCCAGTTCGTCAGCCTCGTCCAGTTTCGGAGAAGCTGGCAGCAAATAATCCGCTGCTCTGTGGACAGCGCGTGCTCGATGCGCTGTTTCCGTGTGTCCAGGGCGGCACTACGGCTATTCCAGGTGGGATACGGTAGATTGTAGGGAGAGTAAAGAGAGCCAGGTGGGAAAATCACTCCGGTAGGGTTCGTTAAAATCTCTCAGCAGGAAATTGAAGAATTTATTGTGGTCATGAAATAACCGGACGATTTATGGAACTAATGCGACTCAAATCAGATGTTCTAATCCTAAGAGTGAATCACTGTGTCGAGGCGCAGAGAATGGCTGTTAGCATCGAAATTTGTTATTTTGCCGTATTTGTTGATCGTGGAGTTTTCAAGAAGGTTAGGTGGTCCAAGTAAACCCAAGCAAAAAGCTAAAAACCAAAAACCAAAAACCCAAGACAACCGAGTTTTTCCCCAAAAGTTGAAAAAATTGGGCAACTCGTCCAGTTGGTTACAGTGTTTTTAGATTTTTTAATGTTTGTCCGAATCAAATTTTCTGTGCTGCTCAGGTGCATTCGGCTGCGGCAAGACGGTCATCTCGCAGTCGCTCTCGAAATATTCCAATTCTGATGCGATCATCTACGTTGGCTGTGGCGAGAGAGGCAATGAGATGTCTGAGGTATTTGTGGGCTTCTTGGGACCAAAAATTGGATATGATGCATTCAAGACTATGTGCCATATTTTATCCATCAAAAATATTCTTTTCTGAGAATGAACAAAAGTTTTGTTGGGAAAGTGCGTGTTTTCGTGTCTCACTTGAGCATCGAAATGTAGGCAAGATATTCAAAAGTACTTTGGCGAATGCGCTGCATGTTTCCGACAATGGTTCTCTCTTTTTCTCCGTCTGATGAAGAACAAAAGAAGAAAAAAGAGTTTTACCATTACCGGCTTACTACCGTACTCGTTCCGGTGTACTGTACTTGTCACCAAGGGGGGGGGGGTCGTAGTCCGAAGTGGCTATATGTTACAGAAGCCGGCCTTACCGGTGTGGACCCCGGCAGAGGAAATCTCCAGATGCCGGTGCACTTTACCTTTTTTCACTAGGTACTGCGCGACTTTCCCGAGCTGACGATGGAGGTGGGCGGCACGACAACGTCGATTATGAAGCGCACGGCGCTCGTAGCCAACACCTCCAATATGCCCGTAGCTGCTCGCGAAGCTTCCATCTATACTGGCATTACGCTCGCAGAGTACTTCCGGTTAGTACTGTAGGCCCTGGAGCTAGGACGGGTCCATAGAGAGTGGAACCCTGTGCTCTGACGTCCGGTTAGTACGGTAGGGTTGCGAATTCAGGCTTTCTTTGATCAAGTGCTTGATTCATTCTGATCTTGTTTCACGGATAGACTAATTGATATGAGAGGCAAATGAAAGGCAAAGCATTTCATGTACTCGATATAAGTACTGGAGTATGCTCACAAACATTTCTAGAGCTAGAACGGGTACGGATGGAGTCCTGCGCTCTTATGTCATCGAGAAGTTACTGTAATCTGAATTGGAAAAGTATGATGAAGCAATCTAATGTAAGCTACATAGTTTAGCGGGCTAAAGGAGGTGCTGCGCTTTGAAGTTTCTTCTATAATGGTTGAGCAGTTTCTAGTGGTGGGGGAAAGTGTCTTCGTATATACTGTATCACCTCTCTCTCTATCCAGCGATATGGGCCTAAACGTCGCCATGATGGCCGATTCAACGTCGCGCTGGGCCGAGGCGCTGCGTGAAATCTCTGGGCGTCTTGGCGAGATGCCAGCAGACTCTGGCTATCCGGCCTATCTAGCGGCTCGACTCGCATCGTTCTATGAGAGAGCTGGCAAGGTTTGCTGCTTCTCGCAAAGACCCGTTTTCACTTTTTCATGTAGTTTTCGGGAGTTTCAGTAATTTTCTCGAGTAATCCCCCGTGTATCAGTGTCACACGAGTGGGTTGTGAATACAAAAAAACATTTCAAAGTGTTCGGGGATTTCTTCAAACTTGCTAGTCAATCAGTCGCAGCACGATTCTTTCCTTTTTGGTATCTGACAATTATGATAACAATTTGTACCGCCATTAGGCTCTTCTGATGGAGATGCTAAAGCAATATGCTTGCAGGTGCGCTGTCTCGGCTCGCCAGAGCGTGAAGGCTCAGTCACCATTGTCGGCGCGTCAGTTTCTGTCCAGAGTTTCTCTCAATTGTCTTCGTTTCCCTACTGGATTAGAAAAAGATAAGAGAAGAAAAGTAAGATAGGCTCACCTGATGAATCTCTATGCAGCGTATCGCCGCCCGGTGGAGACTTTGCTGATCCGGTGACTTCAGCAACGCTCGGCATCGTGCAGGTTTATTGCTTTTGCGATTCAATGGATAGGGATAAGTTGATCAGCAAAGTACTCTCGGGAGAGCTGGTAGTGAATGGAATGTTTTCATATTAATGAAATTTTTTGAGTATTTGTGTTAGCCAAGGAGAAGTCCAAGGAGAGATGTCAACTCACACCGCTCGTCTAGAAAATACGCTTGTAATGATCTTGTACATTGCTTTTCGGTCATGGTGAATACCTTTGATAACCGATAAATGTCTATATGTCTGAGAAGAAGTCCAACCTGCCGTTTCAGGTGTTCTGGGGTCTCGACAAGAAGCTTGCACAAAGGAAACACTTTCCATCGATCAACTGGCTCATCTCGTACAGGTACGGTAGGCTTGAGATAAGGGGCGAGAGAGAGAGAGAGAGAGAGAGAGAGAGAGTGAGAGAGAGAATTGAGGAGGAGGGCGAAGTTATCTATTTCTTACAGTAAGTACATGCGCTCGCTCGAAGATTTCTACGAGAAATCGCATCCAGAGTTTATCGCTCTGCGAACAAAGTGCAAGGAAATTCTCCAGGTTTTTCATTTTTTCTAAAAATTTTCTCCTGCACTAATTTCCTTGCAATGTCACGGAAGAATTCTTCCAAGCGACAAAAGTTTTATTTCCTACATGTTCTTGTGCACGGCCGGTTCCCTGTTTCCTCTCCAACATGGACCTCGCTCTAGTCGTCTATCGCCTATAATACGAGTCGACACCATCTAATATGGACGCACTGGAACTATTATCACTATTGTACCTAATATCAAGAGCTAAACGAAGAATCCCGGTGGAGAAACGAGTCGGACCGCCTCCGGTACTTCCTGAACCAATGGCCTATGTCAAGAATGTTATGAAAGCTGCACGAAACGTCAAGTTTATTCATCGAAGAAGAGAATGCTGCTGCGATTATCCACATCATATCTCACACCATTTTACTTGTACATACGTATGACACTCTGCACACTAACAGACATAGCCATTTCGCTCATCCTAGTGCTTCCAATGATGCATAGTATACTTTGTATGCTGGATTGATACGCGATAAATCTATCTATCTATCTACATGTTTACTAAAATTCTAGATTGATGAAAACAGCGCAATCATCAGGAAGAAGAGGATCTCTCCGAGATTGTCCAGCTCGTCGGCAAGGCATCACTAGCTGAATCGGATAAGATTACGCTCGAGGTAATGTAGCCAACGGTTACTGTAAGAAGCGGACTGTAAACTTTCGTTTCTCTCATTCTTCGGTTCAATGACGATACTTCAGATACGTAACATGATCTTCTGATTGTGAATAGAATTCTCATCGAAAAATTTCCTTTTACAGGTTGCCAAGATCATCAAGGATGATTTCCTGCAACAGAATGGCTATACGCCGTATGACAGGTATGAAATGACTTATCACCTCTCTCCACACTCCCCCCTCTCTCCTTTTTCTCCCCCCTCTATCTCCCCACGTTCTCTCAATCAACCAGTTTACAGATTCTGTCCCTTCTACAAGACTGTCGGTATGCTCAAGAACATGATTGCCTTCTATGAGATGGCTCGTCACTCGGTCGAGTCTACTGTACATTCTGAGCACAAGGTTTGAAACTTACTTACTTTCTCTCGTTTTTCTCTTGTTTTTACTGATTGAGCTTGGTAATGAGCTTGAAATTAAAGTTGTGAAAACTCGGGGCAGTAATCAATGGATGTTGATGAGTGATCACTGATCATTGAACAATTTTCTGATTATCTGGGTAGTCATCATCATTATCAATGAGAATCGATTGATGATTCCTTATCAGTGGGAAAGTGCCTCATCTGCAATCAATCAACTTCGATCAATCACCTACTCAGATCACATGGGCGATTATCCGTGAGCGCATGGGCGATCTCCTCTATCAGCTTTCTGCCATGAAATTCAAGGTTCGATCATTCTTCCCGTTCATTTCTGTTGCCTCATTGACTATTCGGATTTATGAATGATGCGGAGAAAAACCGATAGCGAGTCTGATCTATTTTCACCCGTCATGATTTTTAGATGTAAAAAAATTCTTGCTCTTTTCAGGACCCAGTCAAAGATGGCGAGATCAAGATCAAGAAGGACTATGATGAGCTGCACGAGGCAATGGCTACAGCCTTCAGAGGCCTCGAAGATTAGAAGCTCCGCCCACTTCCCCTGGTAAGTTGGCCACGCCCCTCCCCTCCCTTGTCCTCTTCCTGAGTGGATGACTGCTAGGTGAACATTTTTCATGGCCGCCATGGCCAAGTGTTTTCGCCCTACTCCGCTCTACGACTAACAGTCCCAAGACGATTTTTCGACCGAAATAAACATCATAATCCTTTTGCAGATTTCGAGACGAGTGGAAAGTTCACATAGCATCAATTATCTGCTTCGCTTCCCTCCCCCGCTGGGTGCACCTACGTGGTCAGCGCGCTCTAGTTGATCCATTCCGTGTTACATGTATGTAAACACTAAAGTTGTGATAATTCAAATATGATAAAGTAACCTAAATTATTACAAATTTTTCTATCTATTTTCCCATTTCGAACTTCTTGTGTTTCACTCGAATTTCGTGCTATTTTTTCGGGCTCCATAATCTCCAATTATCATGCATAAGTTATCTTACTATCTCTCGCTTTAACCAGATCCATATAGTACAGCTTTACTGTAAGATTTCGTTGCCATTATGCACTAAAATAGGTTTTTCACTGATTGTTCTCCTAGTCGCTCTCTCTCATCTTTCCACGATGAATATCAAAGTCGAGTAAACGATGTTTTCTATCTGAAAAAAAACAGCAAGAAGATGCGTGATCTCTTCATTTACGTAATATAGAAAGAGATCGCTGTGAACGGACTTGAAATTCTTCCCCCAAAGTCGCGTTTTGTCCGAGATCGCACGGCCTTTTGAAACAATGTAAACCTGCCGACTTCGGGGGCAGAGGAGTGCCTCGCTATGTTCAAACGCGGGCGAAGATAGTCAAAAGGATCCCACGCGGAAAAATGCTCATCGTTAATACACTTTTGTGTTTTCTGGTCACGTGTTCACGCTGTTCATTGAATTTTTCAATTGCGGGAGGTTGCTAAGAATTTTGGCATCGAGCCAAGCGAACCATTCCAGGGTCACATAGTGAAAATTGGCTTGATGCCAATGAGAATTGGAAAGATGCCAACGAGGACGGTTAGGTCGGCGCTTCAAAAGGCCGTGAGATCGGTAGTCTGATTATCGCAGGTTGACAGATCAAAAGATATACTCTGGGCAAACTTTATCCTTTTTTAACTCTGCTCAACTGATCGAATTAGTGATTGTTTCTGATCACTCGATAAACAGCGGCCAGAGCAGCCGCAGCCGCTGCGCCAATCGTGATAATGCTCATGGTAGAAGTGAGCGCGCGATATGCGTAGACATCGAGATTATGATACTTACAGTAGGGCAGGTGTCTGAAGTTGGAGCTTTTTTGACATTTTTTCATAGTCACACTAATCGTCCTGTTTTTTAAGAAACTATACAAGTATTTTTGAATCGTGGGAATAGGGCTGCTGATGGTGTGCCTATCTGTATTGGGTGAAACGACAGAAATGTCGGATACACTCAACACACTTACAGTAGTTAAGGGTTATGACAGCCGCTCTTAAGTATGGAAAAATCGGTTTTTGGGCTTGCTCGGGGCGTAGCCGTTCTGCTCTTGATTTTCCTTTTCAGGGAACGTTAAGATTTTACCGAATTAATTAAGCGTGTTTGGAAAGATATTTTTGTGTTCTACGGGGTGAAAAAAGGGCTTGAAAATACGAAATTTAGCGGGACCCGCCAAAAACAACGGACTGTGAAAATATTTGCGTACTTATCGTTAGATCCGTTCTCTGCGCGTACTATCTAATCTGTCAGACGACTGTCTTCACAGCGGGTTAGAGGCGCCTTGGGGGCGGAGTCTT
>CAVOJK010000379.1:0-42455 GCA_963695495.1 Hololepta plana | reverse complement strand
CTATTTCGCGTTCATACACGCTTGCTCGCACGTTGTTGTAGTGTCCTCTCTCTCACTCACTCACTCTCTCTCTCTCTCTCTTTTTTTTTTCTCCCCCCCCCTCCTCTCTCTGCCCCCCTCTCTCCAACGTCTCCTGTATGTCCAAAATCCCACACTCTAGGTATCTCTTTCTCTGAAGAACCAACACACATGCACACTTTCCCTCTCCACCTTTTCACATGGGTTCAGCATCCGTGGGTAAGCATTGGAGAGACTGCCGAATACGGAGAAATAGATAGAGAAACGAAAGAGATGGAGACCGAGAGAGCGAGATGCAGAAACCAAGAGAGGGTGAGTGAAAAATGAGCATTGCAAAAAAGAGACTCTCAATCAGTTCAACCTTTGCAATTCCTAGAGAGAAAATGTCCTCTAGAGAGAAAATCGGGGGAACTCTTTAGAAATGAAACTCGGTGGTTCGATGGTTCGGGGAAGAAGATGTGGGAAAAATTTATATATAAAAAAAGAGAGAGAGAGAGAGAAAGAGAGAGAGAGAGAGAGAGAGAGAAATTCGAGGGGAGTGATTTTTTCCGGTAAGTGATTCGGACGCAGAGATAATGCCGTGGAATGGATCCACATGACTCAAAAAGAGCCCAGGTCGACGACACGCAACATTACCTTCACGTCCACTTCACCAAGAGGGTATACTAAAACCGGTGATTTATTTTGAAACCGGAGAACGGCAATTCCAAAGCTTTCCATGGTTTGAGATCAGATTTTTTTTCTCTGTTCGGGTCGGTCATTTGATGTTGTGGAGATGTAAGAAAAATTTAGAAGAGGCGAGAGAGAATTTCCAGGGGAGTGATTTTCCCGGTAAGTGATTCGGACGCAGAGATAATGCCGTGGAATGGATCCACATGACTCAAAAAGAGCCCAGGTCGACGACACGCAACATTACCTTCACGTCCACTTCACCAAGAGGGTATACTAAAACCGGTGATTTATTTTGAAACCGGAGAACGGCAATTCCAAAGTTTTCCATGGTTTGAGATCAGAGTTTTTTTCTCTGTTCGGGTCGGTCATTTGATGTTTTGGAGATGTGAGAAAAATTGAGAAGAGGCGAGAGAGAAGTTCCAGGGTAGTGATTCGGACGCAGAGATAATGCCGTGGAATGGATCCACATGACTCAAAAAGAGTCCAGGTCGAGGACACGCAACATTACCTTCACGTCCACTTCACCAGAGGGTATACTAAAACCGGTGATTTATTTTGAAACCGGAGAACGGCAATTCCAAAGTTTTCTATGGTTTGAGATCAGAGTTTTTTTCTCTGTTCGGATCGGTCATTTGATGTTTTGGAGATGTGAGAAAAATTGAGAAGAGGCGAGAGAGAAGTTCCAGGGTAGTGATTCGGACGCAGAGATAATGCCGTGGAATGGATCCACATGACTCAAAAAGAGCCCAGGTCGACGACACGCAACATTACCTTCACGTCCACTTCACCAAGAGGGTATACTAAAACCGGTGATTTATTTTGAAACCGGAGAACGGCAATTCCAAAGTTTGCCATGGTTTGAGATCAGAGTTTTTTTCTCTGTTCGGGTCGGTCATTTGATGTTTTGGAGATGTGAGAAAAATTGAGAAGAGGCGAGAGAGAAGTTCCAGGGTAGTGATTTTTCCGGTAAGTGATTCGGACGCAGAGATAATGCCGTGGAATGGATCCACATGATTCAAAAGAGCCCAGGTCGACGACACGCAACATTACCTTCACGTCCACTTCACCAAGAGGGTATACTAAAACCTGTGACTTATTGGTGAAACCGGAGAACGGCAATTCCAAAGTTTTCCATGGTTTGAGATCAGAGTTTTTTTCTCTGTTCGGGTCGGTCATTTGATGTTTTGGGGATGTGAGAAAAATTGAGAAGAGGCGAGAGAGGAGTTCCAGGGTAGTGATTTTTTCCGGAAAGTGATTCGGACGCAGAGATAATGCCGTGGAATGGATCCACATGACTCAAAAAGAGCCCAGGTCGACGACACGCAACATTACCTTCACGTCCACTTCACCAAGAGGGTATACTAAAACCAGTGATTTATTTTGAAACCGGAGAACGGCAATTCCAAAGTTTTCCATGGTTTGAGATCAGAGTTTTTTCTCTGTTCGGGTCGGTCATTTGATGTTTTGGAGATGTGAGAAAATTGAGAAGAGGCGAGAGAGAAGTTCCAGGGTAGTGATTTTTTCCGGAAAGTGATTCGGACGCAGAGCTAATGCCGTGGAATGGATCCACATGACTCAAAAAGAGCCCAGGTCGACGACACGCAACATTACCTTCACGTCCACTTCACCAAGAGGGTATACTAAAACCGGTGATTTATTTTGAAACCGGAGAACAGCAATTCCAAAGTTTCCCATGGTTTGGGATCAGAGTTTTTTTTTCTCTTCGGGTCGGTCATTTGATGGTTCGGAGATGTGAGAAAAATTGAGAAGAGGCGAGAGAGAAGTTCCAGGGTAGTGATTTTTCCGGTAAGTGATTCGGACGCAGAGATAATGCCGTGGAATGGATCCACATGACTCAAAAAGATCCCAGGTCGACGACACGCAACATTGCCTTCACGTCCACTTCACCAAGAGGGTATACTAAAACCGGTGATTTATTTTGAAACCGGAGAACGGCAATTCCAAAGCTTTCCATGGTTTGAGATCAGATTTTTTTCTCTGTTCGGGTCGGTAACTCGGTGGTTCAGGGAAGGAGGAAAGATCGAAGAGAGCAAATGTAGAGTAGGGATCAGAGTTGGGCAGAGTTTAGAGAGAGAGAAAAAGAGAAGAGAGAGGGAGAAACAGAAAGACAAAGACTCTCACTCACTACTAGTTTCCAAAAAAATCAGAGAATCTCATCTCATTGAATTTGCTCCATGATGCTAGCTCTCGATGAGTCGTGTGATCAGAGAAGCGTGAAGATTATTGATAGCGGAATGCCTCCGGGAGTACGGTAGTCTGTGAAAAGATGCTTATTGTAGTACAGATTGTGATGCTCAACGACCTTCACAGTTTTATTTATTCTTCATTCTTATTTTTATTTGTTCTCTATTCAGCTTGCAAACATCACGGAAATATCGAATGTTACGAGAAATGGAGTCGTTTCGCAAACCTGATCAAAATGAAGTTGAGAAGCGGACGCAGACCCGACGATTGTAGGAATGAGAGAGACCTTTGGAAGTCTGAAAAACTGATAATTGGGCAAAAGTGCTAAAATATAACACAGAAAAGTGCAGCACGCAATGGAGACGCGAAGAGAGAAAGGGCGGTAGAGAAAGAAGGAGGGGAAAGAGAGCGAGAGAAGGAGAGAGTGGGGGAAGAGAGCTTTTGAGAGAGAGAGGGGAGAGGGAGGAGGAGTGAGATAGAGATTATGAATTTTATAAAAGGAGGTGGAGAGGTTCCGGAAAGTGATTCGGACGCAGAGATAATGCCGTGGAATGGATCCACATGACTCATAATGAGCCCAGGTCGACGACACGCAACATTACCTTTACGTCTACTTCACCAAGAAGGGGTTCTAAAACCGGTGATTTGATTTGAAACCGGTAATCTGAATATCCAAAATTTTCCGTGGTTCAATATCTGAGTTTTTTATCTTGTCGAGTCGGTCATTCGATGGTTCGGGGAAAGAGATATGAGGAAATTGGGAAAAAATGAGGGAGAGAAAAGTTCCAGGGAGTAAAGTTTTTCCGGAAAGTGATTCGGACGCAGAGATAATGCCGTGGAATGGATCCACATGACTCAAAAAGAGCCCAGGTCGACGACACGCAACATTACCTTCACGTCCACTTCACCAAGAGGGTATACTAAAACCGGTGATTTATTTTGAAACCGGAGAACGGCAATTCCAAAGTTTTCCATGGTTTGAGATCAGAGTTTTTTCTCTGTTCGGGTCGGTCATTTGATGTTTTGGAGATGTGAGAAAAATTGAGAAGAGGCGAGAGAGGAGTTCCAGGGTAGTGATTTTTTCCGGAAAGTGATTCGGACGCAGAGATAATGCCGTGGAATGGATCCACATGACTCAAAAAGAGCCCAGGTCGACGACACGCAACATTACCTTCACGTCCACTTCACCAGAGGGTATACTAAAACCAGTGATTTATTTTGAAACCGGAGAACGGCAATTCCAAAGTTTTCCATGGTTTGAGATCAGAGTTTTTTTCTCTGTTCGGGTCGGTCATTTGATGTTTTGGAGATGTGAGAAAAATTGAGAAGAGGCGAGAGAGGAGTTCCAGGGTAGTGATTTTTTCCGGAAAGTGATTCGGACGCAGAGATAATGCCGTGGAATGGATCCACATGACTCAAAAAGAGCCCAGGTCGACGACACGCAACATTACCTTCACGTCCACTTCACCAAGAGGGTATACTAAAACCAGTGATTTATTTTGAAACCGGAGAACGGCAATTCCAAAGTTTTCCATGGTTTGAGATCAGAGTTTTTTTCTCTGTTCGGGTCGGTCATTTGATGTTTTGAAGATGTGAGAAAAATTGAGAAGAGGCGAGAGAGAAGTTCCAGGGTAGTGATTTTTTCCGGAAAGTGATTCGGACGCAGAGATAATGCCGTGGAATGGATCCACATGACTCAAAAAGAGCCCAGGTCGACGACACGCAACATTACCTTCACGTCCACTTCACCAAGAGGGTATACTAAAACCGGTGATTTATTTTGAAACCGGAGAACGGCAATTCCAAAGCTTTCCATGGTTTGAGATCAGATTTTTTACTCTGTTCGGGTCGGTAACTCGGTGGTTCAGGGAAGGAGGAAAGATCGAAGAGAGCAAATGTAGAGTAGGGATCAGAGTTGGGCAGAGTTTAGAGAGAGAGAAAAAGAGAAAGAGAGAGGGAGAAACAGAAAGACAAAGACTCTCACTCACTACTAGTTTCCAAAAAAATCAGAGAATCTCATCTCATTGAATTTGCTCCATGATGCTAGCTCTCGATGAGTCGTGTGATCAGAGAAGCGTGAAGATTATTGATAGCGGAATGCCTCCGGGAGTACGGTAGTCTGTGAAAAGATGCTTATTGTAGTACAGATTGTGATGCTCAACGACCTTCACAGTTTTATTTATTCTTCATTCTTATTTTATTTGTTTTCTATTCAGCTTGCAAACATCACGAAATATCGAATGTTACGAGAAATGGAGTCGTTTTCGCAAACCTGATCAAAATGAAGTTGAGAAGCGGACGCAGACCCGACGATTGTAGGAATGAGAGAGACCTTTGGAAGTCTGAAAAACTGATAATTGGGCAAAAGTGCTAAAATATAACACAGAAAAGTGCAGCACGCAATGGAGACGCGAAGAGAGAAAGGGCGGTAGAGAAAGAAGGAGGGGAAAGAGAGCGAGAGAAGGAGAGAGTGGGGGAAGAGAGCTTTTGAGAGAGAGAGGGGAGAGGGAGGAGGAGTGAGATAGAGATTATGAATTTATAAAAGGAGGTGGAGAGGTTCCGGAAAGTGATTCGGACGCAGAGATAATGCCGTGGAATGGATCCACATGACTCAAAAAGAGCCCAGGTCGACGACACGCAACATTACCTTCACGTCCACTTCACCAAGAGGGTATACTAAAACCGGTGATTTATTTTAAAACCGGAGAACGGCAATTCTAAAGTTTTCCATGGTTCGAGATCAGAGTTTTTTTCTCTGTTCGGGTCGGTCATTTGATGGTTCGGAGACGTGAGGAAAATTGAGAAGAGGCGAGAGAGAAGTTCCAGGGTAGTGATTCGGACGCAGAGATAATGCCGTGGAATGGATCCACATGACTCAAAAAGAGTCCAGGTCGACGACACGCAACATTACCTTCACGTCCACTTCACCAAGAGGGTATACTAAAACCGGTGACTTATTTTGAAACCGGAGAACGGCAATTCCAAAGTTTTCCATGGTTTGAGATCAGAGTTTTTTTCTCTGTTCGGGTCGGTCATTTGATGTTTTGGAGATGTGAGAAAAATTGAGAAGAGGCGAGAGAGAAGTTTCAGGGTAGTGATTCGGACGCAGAGCTAATGCCGTGGAATGGATCCACATGACTCAAAAAGAGCCCAGGTCGACGACACGCAACATTACCTTCACGTCCACTTCACCAAGAGGGTATACTAAAACCGGTGATTTATTTTGAAACCGGAGAACAGCAATTCCAAAGTTTCCCATGGTTTGGGATCAGAGTTTTTTTTTCTCTTCGGGTCGGTCATTTGATGGTTCGGAGATGTGAGAAAAATTGAGAAGAGGCGAGAGAGAAGTTCCAGGGTAGTGATTTTTCCGGTAAGTGATTCGGACGCAGAGATAATGCCGTGGAATGGATCCACATGACTCAAAAAGAGCCCAGGTCGACGACACGCAACATTACCTTCACGTCCACTTCACCAAGAGGGTATACTAAAACCGGTGATTTATTTTGAAACCGGAGAACGGCAATTCCAAAGCTTTCCATGGTTTGAGATCATATTTTTTTCTCTGTTCGGGTCGGTAACTCGGTGGTTCAGGGAAGGAGGAAAGATCGAAGAGAGCAAATGTAGGGTTGAGATCAGAGTTGGGCAGAGGTTGGAGAGAGAGAAAGAAAAAGAGAGACGGAGAGAAACAGAAAGACAAAGACTCTCACTCATTACTAGTTCTAAAAAAATCAGAGAATCTCATCTCATTGAATTTGCTCCATGATGCTAGCTCTCGATGAGTCGTGTGATCAGAGAAGCGTGAAAATTATTGATAGCGGAATGCCTCCGGGAGTACGGTAGTCTGTGAAAAGATGCTTATTGTAGTACAGATTGTGATGCTCAACGACCTTCACAGTTTTATTTATTCTTCATTCTTATTTTTTTTTGTTCTCTATTCAGCTTGCAAACATCACGGAAATATCGAATGTTACGAGAAATGGAGTCGTTTTCGCAAACCTGATCAAAATGAAGTTGAGAAGCGGACGCAGACCCGACGATTGTAGGAATGAGAGAGACCTTTGGAAGTCTGAAAAACTGATAATTGGGCAAAAGTGCTAAAATATAACACAGAAAAGTGCAGCACGCAATGGAGACGCGAAGAGAGAAAGGGCGGTAGAGAAAGAAGGAGGGGAAAAAGAGCGAGAGAAGGAGAGAGTGGGGGAAGAGAGCTTTTGAGAGAGAGAGGGGAGAGGGAGGAGGAGTGAGATAGAGATTATGAATTTTATAAAAGGAGGTGGAGAGGTTCCGGAAAGTGATTCGGACGCAGAGATAATGCCGTGGAATGGATCCACATGACTCATAATGAGCCCAGGTCGACGACACGCAACATTACCTTTACGTCTACTTCACCAAGAAGGGATTCTAAAACCGGTGATTTGATTTGAAACCGGTAATCTGAATATCCAAAATTTTCCGTGGTTCAATATCTGAGTTTTTTATCTTGTCGAGTCGGTCATTCGATGGTTCGGGGAAAGAGATATGAGGAAATTGGGAAAAAATGAGGGAGAGAAAAGTTCCAGGGGAGTAAAGTTTTTCCGGAAAGTGATTCGGACGCAGAGATAATGCCGTGGAATGGATCCACATGACTCAAAAAGAGCCCAGGTCGACGACACGCAACATTACCTTCACGTCCACTTCACCAAGAGGGTATACTAAAACCGGTGATTCATTTTAAAACCGGAGAACAGCAATTCCAAAGTTTTCCATGGTTTGAGATCAGAGTTTTTTCTCTGTTCGGGTCGGTCACTCGATGGTTCAGGGAAGGAGGAAAGAGCGAAGAGAGCAAATGTAGGGTTGAGATCAGAGTTGGGCAGAGGTTGGAGAGAGAGAAAGAAAAAGAGAGACGGAGAGAAACAGAAAGACAAAGACTCTCACTCATTACTAGTTCTAAAAAAATCAGAGAATCTCATCTCATTGAATTTGCTCCATGATGATAGCTCTCGATGAGTCGTGTGATCAGAGAAGCGTGAAAATTATTGATAGCGGAATGCCTCCGGGAGTACGGTAGTCTGTGAAAAGATGCTTATTGTAGTACAGATTGTGATGCTCAACGACCTTCACAGTTTTATTTATTCTTCATTCTTATTTTTTTTGTTCTCTATTCAGCTTGCAAACATCACGGAAATATCGAATGTTACGAGAAATGGAGTCGTTTTCGCAAACCTGATCAAAATGAAGTTGAGAAGCGGACGCAGACCCCGACGATTGTAGGAATGAGAGAGACCTTTGGAAGTCTGAAAAACTGATAATTGGGCAAAAGTGCTAAAATATAACACAGAAAAGTGCAGCACGCAATGGAGACGCGAAGAGAGAAAGGGCGGTAGAGAAAGAAGGAGGGGAAAGAGAGCGAGAGAAGGAGAGAGTGGGGGAAGAGAGCTTTTGAGAGAGAGAGGGGAGAGGGAGGAGGAGTGAGATAGAGATTATGAATTTTATAAAAGGAGGTGGAGAGGTTCCGGAAAGTGATTCGGACGCAGAGATAATGCCGTGGAATGGATCCACATGACTCATAATGAGCCCAGGTCGACGACACGCAACATTACCTTTACGTCTACTTCACCAAGAAGGGATTCTAAAACCGGTGATTTGATTTGAAACCGGTAATCTGAATATCCAAAATTTTCCGTGGTTCAATATCTGAGTTTTTTATCTTGTCGAGTCGGTCATTCGATGGTTCGGGGAAAGAGATATGAGGAAATTGGGAAAAAATGAGGGAGAGAAAAGTTCCAGGGGAGTAAAGTTTTTCCGGAAAGTGATTCGGACGCAGAGATAATGCCGTGGAATGGATCCACATGACTCAAAAAGAGCCCAGGTCGACGACACGCAACATTACCTTCACGTCCACTTCACCAAGAGGGTATACTAAAACCGGTGATTCATTTTAAAACCGGAGAACAGCAATTCCAAAGTTTTCCATGGTTTGAGATCAGAGTTTTTTCTCTGTTCGGGTCGGTCACTCGATGGTTCAGGGAAGGAGGAAAGAGCGAAGAGAGCAAATGTAGGGTTGAGATCAGAGTTGGGCAGAGGTTGGAGAGAGAGAAAGAAAAAGAGAGACGGAGAGAAACAGAAAGACAAAGACTCTCACTCATTACTAGTTCTAAAAAAATCAGAGAATCTCATCTCATTGAATTTGCTCCATGATGCTAGCTCTCGATGAGTCGTGTGATCAGAGAAGCGTGAAGATTATTGATAGCGGAATGCCTCCGGGAGTACGGTAGTCTGTGAAAAGATGCTTATTGTAGTACAGATTGTGATGCTCAACGACCTTCACAGTTTTATTTATTCTTCATTCTTATTTTTATTTGTTCTCTATTCAGCTTGCAAACATCACAAAAATATCGAATGTTACGAGAAATGGAGTCGTTTTCGCGAACCTGATCAAAATGAAGTTGAGAAGCGGACGCAGACCAGACGATTGTAGGAATGAGAGAGACCTTTGGAAGTCTGAAAAACTGATAATTGGGCAAAAGTGCTAAAATATAACACAGAAAAGTGCAGCACGCAATGGAGACGCGAAGAGAGAAAGGGCGGTAGAGAAAGAAGGAGGGGAAAGAGAGCGAGAGAAGGAGAGAGTGGGGGAAGAGAGCTTTTGAGAGAGAGAGGGGAGAGGGAGGAGGAGTGAGATAGAGATTATGAATTTTATAAAAGGAGGTGGAGAGGTTCCGGAAAGTGATTCGGACGCAGAGATAATGCCGTGGAATGGATCCACATGACTCATAATGAGCCCAGGTCGACGACACGCAACATTACCTTTACGTCTACTTCACCAAGAAGGGATTCTAAAACCGGTGATTTGATTTGAAACCGGTAATCTGAATATCCAAAATTTTCCGTGGTTCAATATCTGAGTTTTTTATCTTGTCGAGTCGGTCATTCGATGGTTCGGGGAAAGAGATATGAGGAAATTGGGAAAAAATGAGGGAGAGAAAAGTTCCAGGGGAGTAAAGTTTTTCCGGAAAGTGATTCGGACGCAGAGATAATGCCGTGGAATGGATCCACATGACTCAAAAAGAGCCCAGGTCGACGACACGCAACATTACCTTCACGTCCACTTCACCAAGAGGGTATACTAAAACCGGTGATTCATTTTAAAACCGGAGAACAGCAATTCCAAAGTTTTCCATGGTTTGAGATCAGAGTTTTTTCTCTGTTCGGGTCGGTCACTCGATGGTTCAGGGAAGGAGGAAAGAGCGAAGAGAGCAAATGTAGGGTTGAGATCAGAGTTGGGCAGAGGTTGGAGAGAGAGAAAGAAAAAGAGAGACGGAGAGAAACAGAAAGACAAAGACTCTCACTCATTACTAGTTCTAAAAAAATCAGAGAATCTCATCTCATTGAATTTGCTCCATGATGCTAGCTCTCGATGAGTCGTGTGATCAGAGAAGCGTGAAGATTATTGATAGCGGAATGCCTCCGGGAGTACGGTAGTCTGTGAAAAGATGCTTATTGTAGTACAGATTGTGATGCTCAACGACCTTCACAGTTTTATTTATTCTTCATTCTTATTTTTATTTGTTCTCTATTCAGCTTGCAAACATCACGGAAATATCGAATGTTACGAGAAATGGAGTCGTTTTCGCGAACCTGATCAAAATGAAGTTGAGAAGCGGACGCAGACCCGACGATTGTAGGAATGAGAGAGACCTTTGGAAGTCTGAAAAACTGATAATTGGGCAAAAGTGCTAAAATATAACACAGAAAAGTGCAGCACGCAATGGAGACGCGAAGAGAGAAAGGGCGGTAGAGAAAGAAGGAGGGGAAAGAGAGCGAGAGAAGGAGAGAGTGGGGGAAGAGAGCTTTTGAGAGAGAGAGGGGAGAGGGAGGAGGAGTGAGATAGAGATTATGAATTTCATAAAAGGAGGTGGAGAGGTTCCGGAAAGTGATTCGGACGCAGAGATAATGCCGTGGAATGGATCCACATGACTCATAATGAGCCCAGGTCGACGACACGCAACATTACCTTTACGTCTACTTCACCAAGAAGGGATTCTATAACCGGTGATTTGATTTGAAACCGGTAATCTGAATATCCAAAATTTTCCGTGGTTCAATATCTGAGTTTTTTATCTTGTCGAGTCGGTCATTCGATGGTTCGGGGAAAGAGATATGAGGAAATTGGGAAAAAATGAGGGAGAGAAAAGTTCCAGGGGAGTAAAGTTTTTCCGGAAAGTGATTCGGACGCAGAGATAATGCCGTGGAATGGATCCACATGACTCAAAAAGAGCCCAGGTCGACGACACGCAACATTACCTTCACGTCCACTTCACCAAGAAGGTATACTAAAACCGGTGATTCATTTTAAAACCGGAGAACAGCAATTCCAAAGTTTTCCATGGTTTGAGATCAGAGTTTTTTCTCTGTTCGGGTCGGTCACTCGATGGTTCAGGGAAGGAGGAAAGAGCGAAGAGAGCAAATGTAGGGTTGAGATCAGAGTTGGGCAGAGGTTGGAGAGAGAGAAAGAAAAAGAGAGACGGAGAGAAACAGAAAGACAAAGACTCTCACTCATTACTAGTTCTAAAAAAATCAGAGAATCTCATCTCATTGAATTTGCTCCATGATGCTAGCTCTCGATGAGTCGTGTGATCAGAGAAGCGTGAAGATTATTGATAGCGGAATGCCTCCGGGAGTACGGTAGTCTGTGAAAAGATGCTTATTGTAGTACAGATTGTGATGCTCAACGACCTTCACAGTTTTATTTATTCTTCATTCTTATTTTTATTTGTTCTCTATTCAGCTTGCAAACATCACGGAAATATCGAATGTTACGAGAAATGGAGTCGTTTTCGCGAACCTGATCAAAATGAAGTTGAGAAGCGGACGCGCAGACCCGACGATTGTAGGAATGAGAGAGACCTTTGGAAGTCTGAAAAACTGATAATTGGGCAAAAGTGCTAAAATATAACACAGAAAAGTGCAGCACGCAATGGAGACGCGAAGAGAGAAAGGGCGGTAGAGAAAGAAGGAGGGGAAAGAGAGCGAGAGAAGGAGAGAGTGGGGGAAGAGAGCTTTTGAGAGAGAGAGGGGAGAGGGAGGAGGAGTGAGATAGAGATTATGAATTTTATAAAAGGAGGTGGAGAGGTTCCGGAAAGTGATTCGGACGCAGAGATAATGCCGTGGAATGGATCCACATGACTCATAATGAGCCCAGGTCGACGACACGCAACATTACCTTTACGTCTACTTCACCAAGAAGGGATTCTAAAACCGGTGATTTGATTTGAAACCGGTAATCTGAATATCCAAAATTTTCCGTGGTTCAATATCTGAGTTTTTTATCTTGTCGAGTCGGTCATTCGATGGTTCGGGGAAAGAGATATGAGGAAATTGGGAAAAAATGAGGGAGAGAAAAGTTCCAGGGGCATAAAGTTTTTCCGGAAAGTGATTCGGACGCAGAGATAATGCCGTGGAATGGATCCACATGACTCAAAAAGAGCCCAGGTCGACGACACGCAACATTACCTTCACGTCCACTTCACCAAGAGGGTATACTAAAACCGGTGATTCATTTTAAAACCGGAGAACAGCAATTCCAAAGTTTTCCATGGTTTGAGATCAGAGTTTTTTCTCTGTTCGGGTCGGTCACTCGATGGTTCAGGGAAGGAGGAAAGAGCGAAGAGAGCAAATGTAGGGTTGAGATCAGAGTTGGGCAGAGGTTGGAGAGAGAGAAAGAAAAAGAGAGACGGAGAGAAACAGAAAGACAAAGACTCTCACTCATTACTAGTTCTAAAAAAATCAGAGAATCTCATCTCATTGAATTTGCTCCATGATGCTAGCTCTCGATGAGTCGTGTGATCAGAGAAGCGTGAAGATTATTGATAGCGGAATGCCTCCGGGAGTACGGTAGTCTGTGAAAAGATGCTTATTGTAGTACAGATTGTGATGCTCAACGACCTTCACAGTTTTATTTATTCTTCATTCTTATTTTTATTTGTTCTCTATTCAGCTTGCAAACATCACGGAAATATCGAATGTTACGAGAAATGGAGTCGTTTTCGCGAACCTGATCAAAATGAAGTTGAGAAGCGGACGCAGACCCGACGATTGTAGGAATGAGAGAGACCTTTGGAAGTCTGAAAAACTGATAATTGGGCAAAAGTGCTAAAATATAACACAGAAAAGTGCAGCACGCAATGGAGACGCGAAGAGAGAAAGGGCGGTAGAGAAAGAAGGAGGGGAAAGAGAGCGAGAGAAGGAGAGAGTGGGGGAAGAGAGCTTTTGAGAGAGAGAGGGGAGAGGGAGGAGGAGTGAGATAGAGATTATGAATTTTATAAAAGGAGGTGGAGAGGTTCCGGAAAGTGATTCGGACGCAGAGATAATGCCGTGGAATGGATCCACATGACTCATAATGAGCCCAGGTCGACGACACGCAACATTACCTTTACGTCTACTTCACCAAGAAGGGATTCTAAAACCGGTGATTTGATTTGAAACCGGTAATCTGAATATCCAAAATTTTCCGTGGTTCAATATCTGAGTTTTTTATCTTGTCGAGTCGGTCATTCGATGGTTCGGGGAAAGAGATATGAGGAAATTGGGAAAAAATGAGGGAGAGAAAAGTTCCAGGGGAGTAAAGTTTTTCCGGAAAGTGATTCGGACGCAGAGATAATGCCGTGGAATGGATCCACATGACTCAAAAAGAGCCCAGGTCGACGACACGCAACATTACCTTCACGTCCACTTCACCAAGAGGGTATACTAAAACCGGTGATTCATTTTAAAACCGGAGAACAGCAATTCCAAAGTTTTCCATGGTTTGAGATCAGAGTTTTTTCTCTGTTCGGGTCGGTCACTCGATGGTTCAGGGAAGGAGGAAAGAGCGAAGAGAGCAAATGTAGGGTTGAGATCAGAGTTGGGCAGAGGTTGGAGAGAGAGAAAGAAAAAGAGAGACGGAGAGAAACAGAAAGACAAAGACTCTCACTCATTACTAGTTCTAAAAAAATCAGAGAATCTCATCTCATTGAATTTGCTCCATGATGCTAGCTCTCGATGAGTCGTGTGATCAGAGAAGCGTGAAGATTATTGATAGCGGAATGCCTCCGGGAGTACGGTAGTCTGTGAAAAGATGCTTATTGTAGTACAGATTGTGATGCTCAACGACCTTCACAGTTTTATTTATTCTTCATTCTTATTTTTATTTGTTCTCTATTCAGCTTGCAAACATCACGGAAATATCGAATGTTACGAGAAATGGAGTCGTTTTCGCGAACCTGATCAAAATGAAGTTGAGAAGCGGACGCAGACCCGACGATTGTAGGAATGAGAGAGACCTTTGGAAGTCTGAAAAACTGATAATTGGGCAAAAGTGCTAAAATATAACACAGAAAAGTGCAGCACGCAATGGAGACGCGAAGAGAGAAAGGGCGGTAGAGAAAGAAGGAGGGGAAAGAGAGCGAGAGAAGGAGAGAGTGGGGGAAGAGAGCTTTTGAGAGAGAGAGGGGAGAGGGAGGAGGAGTGAGATAGAGATTATGAATTTTATAAAAGGAGGTGGAGAGGTTCCGGAAAGTGATTCGGACGCAGAGATAATGCCGTGGAATGGATCCACATGACTCATAATGAGCCCAGGTCGACGACACGCAACATTACCTTTACGTCTACTTCACCAAGAAGGGATTCTAAAACCGGTGATTTGATTTGAAACCGGTAATCTGAATATCCAAAATTTTCCGTGGTTCAATATCTGAGTTTTTTATCTTGTCGAGTCGGTCATTCGATGGTTCGGGGAAAGAGATATGAGGAAATTGGGAAAAAATGAGGGAGAGAAAAGTTCCAGGGGAGTAAAGTTTTTCCGGAAAGTGATTCGGACGCAGAGATAATGCCGTGGAATGGATCCACATGACTCAAAAAGAGCCCAGGTCGACGACACGCAACATTACCTTCACGTCCACTTCACCAAGAGGGTATACTAAAACCGGTGATTCATTTTAAAACCGGAGAACAGCAATTCCAAAGTTTTCCATGGTTTGAGATCAGAGTTTTTTCTCTGTTCGGGTCGGTCACTCGATGGTTCAGGGAAGGAGGAAAGAGCGAAGAGAGCAAATGTAGGGTTGAGATCAGAGTTGGGCAGAGGTTGGAGAGAGAGAAAGAAAAAGAGAGACGGAGAGAAACAGAAAGACAAAGACTCTCACTCATTACTAGTTCTAAAAAAATCAGAGAATCTCATCTCATTGAATTTGCTCCATGATGCTAGCTCTCGATGAGTCGTGTGATCAGAGAAGCGTGAAGATTATTGATAGCGGAATGCCTCCGGGAGTACGGTAGTCTGTGAAAAGATGCTTATTGTAGTACAGATTGTGATGCTCAACGACCTTCACAGTTTTATTTATTCTTCATTCTTATTTTTATTTGTTCTCTATTCAGCTTGCAAACATCACGGAAATATCGAATGTTACGAGAAATGGAGTCGTTTTCGCGAACCTGATCAAAATGAAGTTGAGAAGCGGACGCAGACCCGACGATTGTAGGAATGAGAGAGACCTTTGGAAGTCTGAAAAACTGATAATTGGGCAAAAGTGCTAAAATATAACACAGAAAAGTGCAGCACGCAATGGAGACGCGAAGAGAGAAAGGGCGGTAGAGAAAGAAGGAGGGGAAAGAGAGCGAGAGAAGGAGAGAGTGGGGGAAGAGAGCTTTTGAGAGAGAGAGGGGAGAGGGAGGAGGAGTGAGATAGAGATTATGAATTTTATAAAAGGAGGTGGAGAGGTTCCGGAAAGTGATTCGGACGCAGAGATAATGCCGTGGAATGGATCCACATGACTCATAATGAGCCCAGGTCGACGACACGCAACATTACCTTTACGTCTACTTCACCAAGAAGGGATTCTAAAACCGGTGATTTGATTTGAAACCGGTAATCTGAATATCCAAAATTTTCCGTGGTTCAATATCTGAGTTTTTTATCTTGTCGAGTCGGTCATTCGATGGTTCGGGGAAAGAGATATGAGGAAATTGGGAAAAAATGAGGGAGAGAAAAGTTCCAGGGGAGTAAAGTTTTTCCGGAAAGTGATTCGGACGCAGAGATAATGCCGTGGAATGGATCCACATGACTCAAAAAGAGCCCAGGTCGACGACACGCAACATTACCTTCACGTCCACTTCACCAAGAGGGTATACTAAAACCGGTGATTCATTTTAAAACCGGATAACAGCAATTCCAAAGTTTTCCATGGTTTGAGATCAGAGTTTTTTCTCTGTTCGGGTCGGTCACTCGATGGTTCAGGGAAGGAGGAAAGAGCGAAGAGAGCAAATGTAGGGTTGAGATCAGAGTTGGGCAGAGGTTGGAGAGAGAGAAAGAAAAAGAGAGACGGAGAGAAACAGAAAGACAAAGACTCTCACTCATTACTAGTTCTAAAAAAATCAGAGAATCTCATCTCATTGAATTTGCTCCATGATGCTAGCTCTCGATGAGTCGTGTGATCAGAGAAGCGTGAAGATTATTGATAGCGGAATGCCTCCGGGAGTACGGTAGTCTGTGAAAAGATGCTTATTGTAGTACAGATTGTGATGCTCAACGACCTTCACAGTTTTATTTATTCTTCATTCTTATTTTTATTTGTTCTCTATTCAGCTTGCAAACATCACGGAAATATCGAATGTTACGAGAAATGGAGTCGTTTTCGCGAACCTGATCAAAATGAAGTTGAGAAGCGGACGCAGACCCGACGATTGTAGGAATGAGAGAGACCTTTGGAAGTCTGAAAAACTGATAATTGGGCAAAAGTGCTAAAATATTAGGTTGGTAAGAAAGTAATGTCGCGTATGACCTGACTCACTTTGACCTCTCCGCTCCGCAAGTGCTGTTATTCAATCTGGTCCTTCTGTCCACACAAGATAGTGAACTGTCCCCGCAACAGTGCTATGTTTTCATTTCATTCATTCATCACTCAAGGAAAAAGTATGCGCTATTGGTTCGTCCCCGGAAAACCTCACATTTTGAGCCTCCTACTTATATCAATCCTCCCCTGCTGCTGATCGTTCGACCAACATAGTGCTACTGATAAATTTCATCGCACATTCAAGCGGGGTCATGTATATTTAAACGGCAGCCGGGAAACTTTGAAAATAGGGACTTTTCTCTAGTCGAACCGACTCAGGTCGGACCTCCACTTGGTGTTGGATCACAGTTTGCTGCTAAAGGTGGGGGACGATGATCCGTTCCTCACCGCCCGCAACATCACCACCGGTCCTGGAGTGTAACATACCACTGTCACTGACTGATCCATCGCACTCGTCAAGCATCAAAAACTCGGTCAATTCAAACTTCATGATTTGACCGACTTTGACAAAAATCGTCGTGTCGACCTCAGTTGTCCCTATGAATGCTACTTCACTACATCGATTGACCTAGGTATCTCTTCATGAGCGATTAAAGGTAGGGTCTTAACGATAATTTAGGATGTAGAAAGTAGTCGATCGCAACCACCGGTGAGCCCACCATTTTCTCCCGAACCCGAATTTCAGTGCGATGAAGTAAATATATTCTCTGGATCACTCGGACAAGGTGTCAGGCAGGGTGAGATCTAACCTACGGGCAATTTCGAAAAGGTACAAGTAAACTTCAATCAGAAACTGAGTTTGAGAGCCCAGCTCAATCCCACTCACAAGAGCCACGTGAAAATGCTATTCCGACATGGCGATGCCCGACCACTGATGGAAAAAACAATCGAGCCTGAGCTAGCCGGCCAAGGCTACATTCTTCTGGCTTACCCACCGCATGGCCCCAGCAATCCACCTTCCTATTATCATAACTTCCCAGGGCTTGAACACTTCCCGACAGAACTGTACTTCGAGTCCCGAGCCCATGCCCAACTCAGGTTTACCAACTTCTCCGCTTCACAGCTCAGAGAGTTGCAGGAGGAGGTCAACGACAGTTTGCATGAACATTGACCGATAGTCCACAATTTTGATAGAAAAACACCATTTTGGTTTGTAGTTAATCATTCAATTTTTATAACGAATTGAACGCATTCCCGATTTGGCGACATTACTTTCTTACCAACCTAATATAACACAGAAAAGTGCAGCACGCAATGGAGACGCGAAGAGAGAAAGGGGCGGTAGAGAAAGAAGGAGGGGAAAGAGAGCGAGAGAAGGAGAGAGTGGGGGAAGAGAGCTTTTGAGAGAGAGAGGGAGAGGGAGGAGGAGTGAGATAGAGATTATGAATTTTATAAAAGGAGGTGGAGAGGTTCCGGAAAGTGATTCGGACGCAGAGATAATGCCGTGAATGGATCCACATGACTATAATGAGCCCAGGTCGACGACACGCAACATTACCTTTACGTCTACTTCACCAAGAAGGGATTCTAAAACCGGTGATTTGATTTGAAACCGGTAATCTGAATATCCAAAATTTCCGTGGTTCAATATCTGAGTTTTTTATCTTGTCGAGTCGGTCATTCGATGGTTCGGGGAAAGAGATATGAGGAAATTGGGAAAAATGAGGGAGAGAAAAGTTCCAGGGGAGTAAAGTTTTTCCGGAAAGTGATTCGGGACGCAGAGATAATGCCGTGGAATGGAGTCCACATGACTCAAAAAGAGCCCAGGTCGACGACACGCAACATTACCTTCACGTCCACTTCACCAAGAGGGTATACTAAAACCGGTGATTCATTTTAAAACCGGAGAACAGCAATTCCAAAGTTTTCCATGGTTTGAGATCAGAGTTTTTTCTCTGTTCGGGCGGTCACTCGATGGTTCAGGGAAGGAGGAAAGAGCGAAGAGAGCAAATGTAGGGTTGAGATCAGAGTTGGGCAGAGGTTGGAGAGAGAGAAAGAAAAAGAGAGACGGAGAGAAACAGAAAGACAAAGACTCTCACTCATTACTAGTTCTAAAAAAATCAGAGAATCTCATCTCATTGAATTTGCTCCATGATGCTAGCTCTCGATGAAGTCGTGTGATCAGAGAAGCGTGAAGATTATTGATAGCGGAATGCCTCCGGGAGTACGGTAGTCTGTGAAAAGATGCTTATTGTAGTACAGATTGTGATGCTCAACGACCTTCACAGTTTTAATTATTCTTCATTCTTATTTTTATTTGTTCTCTATTCAGCTTGCAAACATCACGGAAATATCGAATGTTACGAGGAATGGAGTCGTTTTCGCGAACCTGATCAAAATGAAGTTGAGAAGCGGACGCAGACCCGACGATTGTAGGAATGAGAGAGACCTTTGGAAGTCTGAAAAACTGATAATTGGGCAAAAGTGCTAAAATATAACACAGAAAAGTGCAGCACGCAATGGAGACGCGAAGAGAGAAAGGGCGGTAGAGAAAGAAGGAGGGGAAAGAGAGCGAGAGAAGGGAGAGAGTGGGGGAAGAGAGCTTTTGAGAGAGAGAGGGGAGAGGGAGGAGGAGTGAGATAGAGATTATGAATTTTTATAAAAGGAGGTGGAGAGGTTCCGGAAAGTGATTCGGACGCAGAGATAATGCCGTGGAATGGATCCACAATGACTCATAATGAGCCCAGGTCGACGACACGCAACATTACCTTTACGTCTACTTCACCAAGAAGGGATTCTAAAACCGGTGATTTGATTTGAAAACCGGTAATCTGAATATCCAAAATTTTCCGTGGTTCAATATCTGAGTTTTTTATCTTGTCGAGTCGGTCATTCGATGGTTCGGGGAAAGAGATATGAGGAAATTGGGAAAAAATGAGGGAGAGAAAAGTTCCAGGGGAGTAAAGTTTTTCCGGAAAGTGATTCGGACGCAGAGATAATGCCGTGGAATGGATCCACATGACTCAAAAAGAGCCCAGGTCGACGACACGCAACATTACCTTCACGTCCACTTCACCAAGAGGGTATACTAAAACCGGTGATTCATTTTAAAACCGGATAACAGCAATTCCAAAGTTTTCCATGGTTTGAGATCAGAGTTTTTTCTCTGTTCGGGTCGGTCACTCGATGGTTCAGGGAAGGAGGAAAGAGCGAAGAGAGCAAATGTAGGGTTGAGATCAGAGTTGGGCAGAGGTTGGAGAGAGAGAAAGAAAAAGAGAGACGGAGAGAAACAGAAAGACAAAGACTCTCACTCATTACTAGTTCTGAAAAATCAGAGAATCTCATCTCATTGAATTTGCTCCATGATGCTAGCTCTCGATGAGTCGTGTGATCAGAGAAGCGTGAAGAATTATTGATAGCGGAATGCCTCCGGTAGTACGGTAGTCTGTGAAAAGATGCTTATTGTAGTACAGATTGTGATGCTCAACGACCTTCACAGTTTTATTTATTCTTCATTCTTATTTTTATTTGTTCTCTATTCAGCTTGCAAACATCACGGAAATATCGAATGTTACGAGAAATGGAGTCGTTTTCGCGAACCTGATCAAAATGAAGTTGAGAAGCGGACGCAGACCCGACGATTGTAGGAATGAGAGAGACCTTTGGAAGTCTGAAAAACTGATAATTGGGCAAAAGTGCTAAAATATAACACAGAAAAGTGCAGCACGAAATGGAGACGCGAAGAGAGAAAGGGCGGTAGAGAAAGAAGGAGGGGAAAGAGAGCGAGAGAAGGAGAGAGTGGGGGAAGAGAGCTTTTGAGAGAGAGAGGGGAGAGGGAGGAGGAGTGAGATAGAGATTATGAATTTTATAAAAGGAGGTGGAGAGGTTCCGGAAAGTGATTCGGACGCAGAGATAATGCCGTGGAATGGATCCACATGACTCATAATGAGCCAGGTCGACGACACGCAACATTACCTTTACGTCTACTTCACCAAGAAGGGATTCTAAAACCGGTGATTTGATTGAAACCGGTAATATGAATATCCAAAATTTTCCGTGGTTCAATATCTGAGTTTTCTATCTTGTCGAGTCGGTCATTCGATGGTTCGGGGAAAGAGATATGAGGAAATTGGGAAAAAATGAGGGAGAGAAAAAGTTCCAGGGGAGTAAAGTTTTTCCGGAAAGTGATTCGGACGCAGAGATAATGCCGTGGAATGGATCCACATGACTCAAAAAGAGTCCAGGTCGACGACACGCAACATTACCTTCACGTCCACTTCACCAAGAGGGTATACTAAAACCGGTGATTCATTTTAAAACCGGATAACAGCAATTCCAAAGTTTTCCATGGTTTGAGATCAGAGTTTTTTTCTCTGTTCGGGTCGGTCACTCGATGGTTCAGGGAAGGAGGAAAGAGCGAAGAGAGCAAATGTAGGGTTGAGATCAGAGTTGGGCAGAGGTTGGAGAGAGAGAAAGAAAAAGAGAGACGGAGAGAAACAGAAAGACAAAGACTCTCACTCATTACTAGTTCTAAAAAAAATCAGAGAATCTCATCTCATTGAATTTGCTCCATGATGCTAGCTCTCGATGAGTCGTGTGATCAGAGAAGCGTGAAGATTATTGATAGCGGAATGCCTCCGGGAGTACGGTAGTCTGTGAAAAGATGCTTATTGTAGTACAGATTGTGATGCTCAACGACCTTCACAGTTTTATTTATTCTTCATTCTTATTTTTATTTGTTCTCTATTCAGCTTGCAAACATCACGGAAATATCGAATGTTACGAGAAATGGAGTCGTTTTCGCAAACCTGATCAAAATGAAGTTGAGAAGCGGACGCAGACCCGACGATTGTAGGAATGAGAGAGACCTTTGGAAGTCTGAAAAACTGATAATTGGGCAAAAGTGCTAAAATATAACACAGAAAAGTGCAGCACGCAATGGAGACGCGAAGAGAGAAAGGGCGGTAGAGAAAGAAGGAGGGGAAAGAGAGCGAGAGAAGGAGAGAGTGGGGGAAGAGAGCTTTTGAGAGGGGAGAGGGAGGAGGAGTGAGATAGAGATTATGAATTTTATAAAAGGAGGTGGAGAGGTTCCGGAAAGTGATTCGGACGCAGAGATAATGCCGTGGAATGGATCCACATGACTCATAATGAGCCCAGGTCGACGACACGCAACATTACCTTTACGTCTACTTCACCAAGAAGGGATTCTAAAACCGGTGATTTGATTTGAAACCGGTAATCTGAATATCCAAAATTTTCCGTGGTTCAATATCTGAGTTTTTTATCTTGTCGAGTCGGTCATTCGATGGTTCGGGGAAAGAGATATGAGGAAATTGGGAAAAAATGAGGGAGAGAAAAGTTCCAGGGGAGTAAAGTTTTTCCGGAAAGTGATTCGGACGCAGAGATAATGCCGTGGAATGGATCCACATGACTCAAAAAGAGCCCAGGTCGACGACACGCAACATTACCTTCACGTCCACTTCACCAAGAGGGTATACTAAAACCGGTGATTCATTTTAAAACCGGATAACAGCAATTCCAAAGTTTTCCATGGTTTGAGATCAGAGTTTTTTCTCTGTTCGGGTCGGTCACTCGATGGTTCAGGGAAGGAGGAAAGAGCGAAGAGAGCAAATGTAGGGTTGAGATCAGAGTTGGGCAGAGGTTGGAGAGAGAGAAAGAAAAAGAGAGACGGAGAGAAACAGAAAGACAAAGACTCTCACTCATTACTAGTTCTAAAAAAATCAGAGAATCTCATCTCATTGAATTTGCTCCATGATGCTAGCTCTCGATGAGTCGTGTGATCAGAGAAGCGTGAAGATTATTGATAGCGGAATGCCTCCGGGAGTACGGTAGTCTGTGAAAAGATGCTTATTGTAGTACAGATTGTGATGCTCAACGACCTTCACAGTTTTATTTATTCTTCATTCTTATTTTTATTTGTTCTCTATTCAGCTTGCAAACATCACGGAAATATCGAATGTTACGAGAAATGGAGTCGTTTTCGCAAACCTGATCAAAATGAAGTTGAGAAGCGGACGCAGACCCGACGATTGTAGGAATGAGAGAGACCTTTGGAAGTCTGAAAAACTGATAATTGGGCAAAAGTGCTAAAATATAACACAGAAAAGTGCAGCACGCAATGGAGACGCGAAGAGAGAAAGGGCGGTAGAGAAAGAAGGAGGGGAAAGAGAGCGAGAGAAGGAGAGAGTGGGGGAAGAGAGCTTTTGAGAGAGAGAGGGGAGAGGGAGGAGGAGTGAGATAGAGATTATGAATTTTATAAAAGGAGGTGGAGAGGTTCCGGAAAGTGATTCGGACGCAGAGATAATGCCGTGGAATGGATCCACATGACTCATAATGAGCCCAGGTCGACGACACGCAACATTACCTTTACGTCTACTTCACCAAGAAGGGATTCTAAAACCGGTGACTTGATTTGAAACCGGTAATCTGAATATCCAAAATTTTCCGTGGTTCAATATCTGAGTTTTTTATCTTGTCGAGTCGGTCATTCGATGGTTCGGGGAAAGAGATATGAGGAAATTGGGAAAAAATGAGGGAGAGAAAAGTTCCAGGGGAGTAAAGTTTTTCCGGAAAGTGATTCGGACGCAGAGATAATGCCGTGGAATGGATCCACATGACTCAAAAAGAGCCCAGGTCGACGACACGCAACATTACCTTCACGTCCACTTCACCAAGAGGGTATACTAAAACCGGTGATTCATTTTAAAACCGGATAACAGCAATTCCAAAGTTTTCCATGGTTTGAGATCAGAGTTTTTTCTCTGTTCGGGTCGGTCACTCGATGGTTCAGGGAAGGAGGAAAGAGCGAAGAGAGCAAATGTAGGGTTGAGATCAGAGTTGGGCAGAGGTTGGAGAGAGAGAAAGAAAAAGAGAGACGGAGAGAAACAGAAAGACAAAGACTCTCACTCATTACTAGTTCTAAAAAATCAGAGAATCTCATCTCATTGAATTTGCTCCATGATGCTAGCTCTCGATGAGTCGTGTGATCAGAGAAGCGTGAAGATTATTGATAGCGGAATGCCTCCGGGAGTACGGTAGTCTGTGAAAAGATGCTTATTGTAGTACAGATTGTGATGCTCAACGACCTTCACAGTTTTATTTATTCTTCATTCTTATTTTTATTTGTTCTCTATTTCAGCTTGCAAACATCACGGAAATATCGAATGTTACGAGAAATGGAGTCGTTTTCGCAAACCTGATCAAAATGAAGTTGAGAAGCGGACGCAGACCCGACGATTGTAGGAATGAGAGAGACCTTTGGAAGTCTGAAAAACTGATAATTGGGCAAAAGTGCTAAAATATAACACAGAAAAGTGCAGCACGCAATGGAGACGCGAAGAGAGAAAGGGCGGTAGAGAAAGAAGGAGGGGAAAGAGAGCGAGAGAAGGAGAGAGTGGGGAAGAGAGCTTTTGAGAGAGAGAGGGGAGAGGGAGGAGGAGTGAGATAGAGATTATGAATTTTATAAAAGGAGGTGGAGAGGTTCCGGAAAGTGATTCGGACGCAGAGATAATGCCGTGGAATGGATCCACATGACTCATAAGTAGCCCAGGTCGACGACACGCAACATTACCTTTACGTCTACTTCACCAAGAAGGGATTCTAAAACCGGTGATTTGATTTGAAACCGGTAATATGAATATCCAAAATTTTCCGTGGTTCAATATCTGAGTTTTTTATCTTGTCGAGTCGGTCATTCGATGGTTCGGGAAAGAGATATGAGGAAATTGGAAAAAATGAGGGAGAGAAAAGTTCCAGGGGGAGTAAAGTTTTTCCGGAAAGTGATTCGGACGCAGAGATAATGCCGTGGAATGGATCCACATGACTCAAAAAGAGCCCAGGTCGACGACACGCAACATTACCTGTTGTTGTTGTTGTCACGCTGCACTGCTTGAGCCTGACGACGGCGGGGGTTCGGGCGGCGGGCGGGCCCGGAGGCCCAGGAATTCCGCTACTTTGGCCGGATTCATCCATAAATCGATTGTGGAAAGTGTAGTGGGGTCTGCAGAGCAGTTGAAGAGATGTGGGGTGTCGTGGTCGAGTTCGTTACATTTGGGGCAGCGGTTGGGGATCGTGTCGTCAAGGCGATGGCGGTAGGATTGCAGAATAGCCGAGTGGCCACATCGTAATTGGCAGAGTGTACGTCGTGTGCTGCGTGGCAGTGCCGCCTCTTCTGGTGCTATGGGAGAGGGTGGTCTACTACCCAGGACCTTATTAGGCGGCGCCTGACTAAGTGAGGACTGTACGTGGCGGCGATGGATGCTTGCTAGAAGCACCTTCTTCGCTGCGGGGTCGCCTCCGAAAGAGGCCCAAATCGTTTTGCGCCTGGCACTGGCTAAGGATGCCAGCCCCGGTCGTATGTTTCTTCTGTCGTCCGGGCGGCATAGTGTATTGTGGCTGGGTGGTCCTTGTCGGCGATGGCCGTTGCTAGATACTGTGTCGCAATCATGTCTTGGTGATCTTTTTATCGGGAGCACCGCGCATTCGTCATGAAGATGCTGTGTGGGAGAGGACCTTGTGGCACCTGTCGCAGTGCGTAGAGCCACATTTTGTATCTTCTGGAGCAGCTCCACCGACGTGCGGGAGGCCGAGGGATGCCAGACTGGCGCAGCGTAAGAGATCAGCGAGCGGGCGGTGGCCTTATAGAACAACAGCATGTCCTCCGCAACAACCATTATTTTGCTAATTCTCACATCGCGCACACAATCCACGCCACAAGCCTTCCACGTGGCCTTCTCCTTCCTCTGTCTCTTTTCAGTTTTTGTGCAACGAGCCCAGTGGCACTCAAAATCAACTATCACCAAATTTGATAAAAATTTCGGGATAGATAGAGTTGTGTGTGATCTACACAATAGGATATGCGAAATTATTCTCACGTAGAAAAACGGTTCGGGTTGCACAATCTTTAATGCGCAATCGCGCATTAACGCAGCAATTTTGGATGTACGCGCACTACTATCATCACGTTCTACACTAATCTTTTTCTCTTTCGCCTCTCTTTTCTATTCACTCTCTCGCTCTCTTTTTTGCTCGTTTTAGGAAACTGCTCCTACCGAGAACGGTCGGAACATGAGACGGAATTTGCAGTGAAGCAACACATGAGACGGAATTCCAGGAGCATGGAAGTTGCGCTGTATAGCCTGGGCACGAGAAGATGATTCGACTATCAGCAATACCAATTCAAAACTGCAAATAGTGTGTGTGTGTGCTCTGACCTCTACGTTTGAATTTGTTTTCCGATGATAATTTCTCTTCGAGTGCGTTGTTCCACTTCTATAACTCCTCGGCGATAAAGTGAAACCAGTGATGGAGAGAGTGATACAAGGAGGCCGATCGGAGCATGAGAAAGAACACCATGACCATTGACTTGAGTATAAAAGCAGATCACCCACACGATTTGTATTTTCTCCTCTTTCAAATGATTTTTTGATTTCACTCGGATGAGTGGCACTAGGTTATAGTCGGCCGAGAGTAGGGTTCCTAATTCAAGTACTTTTTCAAGTACTCATTCAAGTACTTGAAGATGAAAGCCTTGGTTCAAGTCTGAAACACTTGAATTAACGAGGAAAGAGTAAAATTTCTTCAAGTACTTGAATGAGTACTTGAAAAAGTACTTGAATTAGAAACCCTAGTCGAGAGCCGTATGTCCAAGCACAGCGCGATTAGGAGTTTGCCACGGTTGATCTAACACTCCCTTCTGCTGTCAATGTGAAAATTGGCCGTAGTGCTGTCTCAAGTGGACTGCAATTAAAAGACGTTCTCTGTAAGAGTGAAACGACCCCCACACCCCCCTGGCACAGTGAGGTTTTTTTTCAAGCTACAAAGCTGAAATTTGGACCGTAGATCCTTGAGACATGAAAGAACATACGTTTTCAAGGATTTTCGAAAAAAATCGATATTTTTTTGATTAATTAATTAGAAAATTCAAAAAAATTCGAAAAGTGAATATGGTACTCATTCGATTCGTCTCGTCGAGTTCCATCCATATTGTGTAAATTCGTCGTTTTATCTCGCTTTTCAGACAAGATATGAGATTGCAAAGTTGGACCAATCGATGAAATCGATGATAACTGTCTTAGACGGAATAACTGCTCTCCAGTTTTTAGATATGTTGAAGAGCAGATTTTTGCGGTTCGAATGGTATCTTAAACTTGAAAATCGACAGGTACTGGGCCAAACGGCAGCAGTTTTAATAAGGTCAACTCCGACCTCAAAGTCAAAATCCGTGTCCAGGAGAGTGATACCGTGAGAAAAAGTGTTTTTCACAGGACTGGGAAACTTTCTTCTCGGAGTTTATCATGTTAACGAGTTTACTGAAGAATTCGTAGACGTTTCGAATGATATAAACATTTTCATCAACTTGTCTCTTCTCGGAGGTGAGACTGCTCCCGAGAACCTCTTTTTGCTTTTGCTTCACCGAAAAAGAAGCGAAGGAAAATTGTTCAGCGCCACTGTTCTTGACGCTCGGTCATCTCCAGGGAAATTCACTGAGTTTCAGAAGTCCGAGCCAAAAAAAGGGAGCAATTTTGGTAACAGTGTCTAAAGTTGACCACATTCAAACTTTTGCCGTTTGGCCCAGTACCTGTCGATTTTCAAGTTTAAAGATTTTACAACCCGAGTCGTAGTAGATTCGTGGTGCGCACAAACCATTGGTTTGCTAATTCACACATCGCGCACACAATCCACGCCACAAGTCATCCACGTGGCCCTCTCCTCCTCGGTCTCTTTTCAGTTTTTCTGCATAAAGCCCACTGGCACTCAGTATCAACTATCACCAAATTTGATGGAAATTTCAGGGTAGACAGAGTTGAGTGTGATCTACACTATAGGATATGTGAAATTTCTCTCACGTCGAAAAACGGTTCGGGTTGCACAATCTTTAAGGTACCATTCGAACCGCAAAAAGTTGCTCTTTAACATATCTGAAAACTGAGAGCAGTTATTCCGCATAAGACAGATATTATCGATTTTATCGATTGGTTTAACTTTGCAGCCTCATAACTTGTCTGAAAATCGAGATAAAACGACGAAATTACACAATATGGATAGAACTCGACGAGACAAATCGAATGAGTACCATAATCACTTTTCGAAATTTTTTGAATTTTTTAATTACTTAATTAAAAAACTATCGATTTTTCTAAAAATCCTTGAAAACGTATGTTCTTTCATGTCTCAAGGGTCTATGGTCCAAATTTCAGCTTTGTAGCTTGAAAAAAACCCCACTGTGCTAGGGGGGTCCCGGTCTTACAGAGAACGTCTTTTAAACATGTGGCTCTCCACCTACTATATGTGATCGGACTCACGATTTTGCGGGGCCAAATGATTTCTATCATCTCTCACCAGAATTTGAAATACCAAAAATCTTCAAAATTTGAAAAAAAATTCTCACCAGAATGAAGCTGCTCGCTCTGATCTTCCTCGTTCTGCTCGCATTCTCTGCCTCCGAGGCATTGTCAGACGCAGATATTAGACGCACGCATGAGGTCGGAAACATTATTTATTTATTCAGCCTTTCATTTATTTATTTATTCATTTATTTGTTTATTCAACCAACGCAGAGAAATATGTTACAATAAAATCATATATTAAAATACAAGTTGAGGCTGCGCCGCCTCGAGGCGTCGCAAGAGTTCAACATGTTCCTTTTTGCTTGAGTTGTACTTTGAATTAGAGACCGTGAAAACGCAATTCGCAATGCGGAATCGAGAAGCAAACTGCTCAAAGTACATCGCAATTGCGTTAACAGACCAATTTCAATCCGCAATTTTTTCCGCAATCCTTGTATGAGAGTAAATGGAATGGAAATGCTTGAGACATGAATTCGCTAGGTTTGTTTTTCGGGAGAAAAATCTATTTTTGAGAGTTTTTCTGAGAGAAAAGGGGCCTGTGCCATGCCAGACTGATGCCATAGGTAACTGGTCGCATGGTGGTCGCATAGTGGACAGGTATCTTACCACAATTTTTCGAAGTGGTCAAATTTTGCCGTGCGAAGCCTCGCTTTGATCCAAAATGAACTACAAGCCCCATTATTACTATACTGGCTCGCTAGTTGCCAGAAGCGGCAATCACCTGTTGCGGCCCCCATTAGACTGCTCATCTTGTAGGTTAACGCCCTCAGGGGATGGACTGAAGAGAACGGAGAAACCAGATAACGATTTCGAGAATTAGGACACGAAAGGAAGTTATTACAGATAAAAACTATCAAAACTGAACGTCAAAACTCATCATTTGTAAGAATAGCATTTGTCCATTTTCGATTCCGCAATTGCGGAAATAAAACCGCAATTGCCGATATTTTTGCGCAATTGCGATGTACTTTGTCCTTTTTGTAAATTGAGGTTTTCTTGAGTTTCGCATTGCTTTTTTTTCGGTCTCTACTTTGAATTATCATTTAAAAAATTCGCGAAACAATTCGAAACACTCCGTAACAACTCAAAATACACTCTAGAATCATGAAAAATGTACAAAAGCCGGCCTCTCTTCTCTGTTACAATTTGAGAGTCCGCTCCAGTCACCATTTCGCTACTTGACGTCTGGCGCCTGGGGAACCTGGTTTTTTATAAATGATGCAGATGAAATTCTTGTTTGTAAGCTGCTCTTCGTTTGAAGTATACGTGCTCTATATACATATTCTAATCAAGATACTATTGAACGAAAACAAAATCAGCAAAAACACTGATTGAGAGATATAGTCGACCGAGAGCCGTATGTCCAATTACGGTCCACTTAAGACAGCGAAATGGCCGATTCTAACGAAGAAAACCGATTTGACAGAAGAAAGGAAGTCCGATTTTCACATTGAGAGCAGGAGAGATGGAGACCGAGTTTTTTTTTTGCAAACAGGAAGAGCGCAGACCGATTTTCACCTTGGCAAACAATAGAAAGTGAAACATGAATTGACTGTTTCGTAGAGACGAGATAACCGCAACTCTCTACGCTTCCCAGACATAAGTACAAACTCGTTATCGAAAAACTGTAATTCATATCTCGTTTTGTCCTGGGGCTATTAACGTCTAACTTGGTAGAATAATTCATAAGACTGATATCACCGCACACTCCGAATTTCAGCATCATAGCCTCAGGACAAGGCGAGATATGAATTACAGTTTTCGAAAACGAGTTTGTACTCATTCCCTTTGGCGCAAAAAGTTGCGATTATCTCGTCTCTACTGTTTCGATGTTCAGATGATGATGAAGCAGAGTGATGTGAAGTGTAGCAATTTTTCCCAAAATTGATAATTTCAGGCTCTCGGTATATCCTCTCGGTGGACTAACGGAAGAGCGGCTGTTGTCCGCGCTAAGCGCCAATACTGGAAGGGATGCAAGGTCAGAGCAGGGCCAAAATAGAGAGAGAGAGAGAGAGAGAGAGAGAGAAGAGAGAGAGAGAGAGAGAGAGAGAGAGAGAGAGAGAGAGAGAGAGAACTCATTCTTACAGGACGGCGTGTGCCCGTTCTTCAGTGCCGGAAGCCAGGGCCGCTAGATTGATCAGCTGATAAGCTTATGATCTGAATTTCACATCAGAAATTTGATCTGAAGTTTGATTTGGAACTTTCTTCAGGCTTTCTCGATTCGAAATTTATATGGATTCTGGGAAGAGATGATAAAGTTTTTTTATATCTGTGCCAACGTATAATGTTATCGACCGGGTTCCGTAACTCCGACCGGCATATCTTTGAGAGAATTTTTTTTTGAAAAATTGTCAAGCACAGAGAAGTCATAACAAAACGGCTCGTCAGCGTGTCTGAAGTGTACCCAGTCGGACTTATGGCTATCTGCCGGCTATAATTTTGACTTTTGTTCTTACAATCAGCGTTCTCTTATTTCGACTTTTGCTCAGCCCTCATATTCGATCCAAAATACTCTGATCAACTCAGGTCAGCTCATGTGTCACTCATCCAACTCGTATAGATAAAGTGGAACCTGTGAAGGAACGCTAGCATTTGAGATAACGCAGTGTTCGATTGAAGGAAAAAAAGGCTAAGAAACACTGCTTCCGACAGTGAGAGAGCGGTATAAAGGTGGAGAAAACACGATGTTTCCAATGCTCTGTTTCATTTCCTCGTGGGGAATGTAATTTTGTGTTCCTTATTTCATAGTCCTGTACGTAAAAAGGTAAAGTTATCCGGAATCAAGCGTTCCTCGCTGCCGGGACCCGCCGGTAAGGCCAGCTGTTTATTTAGGACTACAACACCCGCGGTGCCCCAATCCGACGTGGGTGCGTACCTTTTCGCATGAATGCTACAATGTACCGACCCCGGGGGGATAGTAGGCTTGGTTGACCCTGGCGGGGATCGAACTCGGGACCCTTCGCATGCCGAGTAGCGCCTTACACCACTCGGCCATCACGCCACTCGGCCATCACGCACGTGTGTGAATGAAAAATGTCCTGTACGTCCTGTACGTGTGTGAATGAAAAATGCGGAACTTTTAAGCCTTTTTGGTCACTTGGTCAAAATCAATCAGTTTGTTTCCAGAGTATGAAACTGCTCGCTTTCATCTGTTTGCTGCTGATCATATTTCAACTTGTTCTGCTCAGCAAGAACTGAACGTTGCACGTGTCGCGCGTCAGGTCAGTACAAATAGTCGGCCGAGAGCCGCGTGTCCAATAGCAGTCTACTTGAGACAGCGATACGGCGGATTCAGCTCTCATTCTCTCCTGCTCTCATTGTGAGAATCGAACCGTTGCGTGTCTAAAGTGAACTGCAATTGGACACCGGCAGGTTGAATCAGTTTTCATGACCCCTTTTCCTAGTTGTACACGAAATAGTTTCTCGGGGGCCTGACATTTGCGCAACGACATTTGCGCAACTTTGAGAAAACGACTTCTGCGCAACGACAATTGCGCAACTCAGTTCAAACGGGCCCGTAGGACTCATAAAACGAGTCAGTGGAGTGTTGTCGAAAATGAGGTGGTTGAGCAGCACTCCAAGGGATACTGGGGCATTCAACTCTAAACAGCGAGTCGAACAGGACAGGACAGTTGCGCGAATGTCGTTGCGCAGATGTCGAGTTGCGCAAGAGTCGTTTCTCGAGAGTTGCGCAAATGTCAGGCCCCCAGTTTCTCAAATACAATCCTGCATAACTTTCCGATGTTTCATTCCAAGTATTTTTCGAATATAACGTGGAAGGAGTACTCTGAGGGTCGGAGACTATTTTGATTGAAAAGGAGAACCTGTAAAAAGAGTTTTCGTCCAGCCCTAACCAGCGACGATTCCCATAATTTCATGATCATTACCGAAAATCCTTCTATCAAACAGGCGCTCGGTCTAACTGCCAGCTCAACCGTCGTTCGAGTTCGTCGTCGATTTTGGACGGCCTTAAGGTCCATGAGTTTTCATTTTCCTTTTGTTTTCATCTCTCGTGACACAAAGCCTTAGTTAATATTCTGAAAAGTGGCTTTCATCACTCAGAACATTGTCAGAATGAATTTTGGTCCGTATTGGTATCTGAGAACTGACAATTGTTTTCCTGTGAAAAAACCAGTGCTCTTCCAGAATGGTAACTGCCCACGGTTTAGTTCAACAGGCGAAGAGCGACAACGTGGAGCTTGACAGTTGAAAGAATGTTTATCGATTTCGTTAGTCTCTGAAAACTCGAATGCTTTGTTCCCCATTTTTTCATATCGCAAACAAGCAACGTGGTATCAATTTCATCGATAAGGATTCACTCGACAAGGAATAAAATCTTCGAAAAACGAAATACGAAGTTGAGTTCACTTTAGATTGCTAGTCTCGTTTCCTCTTTGATAGCCGTATCAGTCTCCTGACCAAATGGACACAGAACAGGACAACAAAGAAAACGATTGTGATGATGAAACGACAAAAATCATTATTAAAGGGTGGTGCATGGCTACTGTGGTTTTGCATTCAAAAGCGACGTATGCAAAACTTCATCTAGGCGAACACCACAATTTTTTTCTCTCATTCTCTCCTAGTGACAGCTTCTTTCTCTTTTCTGTAGAGGTTCCTTGTGTTGTCGAATAGAGCACTATAGTAACAGTTGGCTCCTTCCACCTGTCATGAGTGAGGGGGTGCCAGATCCTTTAAATCCAAATTGTAGAGTTGGACGAAATTCATTTGTGTCGATGCCGGTGTCAGAGCCTGAAATACACAGAATTGTTCTTGCTTGACAGCCGTACCTAGTTTAGAGACATGTATTAGGGCTGTGCGGCCACGATTTGCCGTTTGCCGTTTTGCCGTTTTTGCCGTTGCCGGCAAAAACAAGTTTTGCCGACAAAGGAGAGTGTGGAGAAATTCTTATTTTATGCTCTGTATTCACGAAATTGGAGAAGCAAACAGAGAAAGATCACGAAAATTGGCATTGCCATCATCAGAAAAACATTGGAAAGTCTAAAAAACATTGCAATACAGCGTTCAGAAACGGGAGGTTGAGGCAGTTTTTGAAATTCGTACTGGGAGTGATCGGAGATATGTGGTTTTGAGGCTTCTCTATTTTTGCCGTTTTCGACGGCAATTGCCGGCAACAGAGCTCTTGCCGTTGCCGTTTTGCCGTTACTTATCTTATCTTATCTTATCTTTATCAACCAGTTCACACAAAGCATAACAGCAAGTACGTGATTATACATTTTTTTCTGGTTTTCCGTCGCGTGGCAGCGATCTCGGATTACCGGAAATTTACCCTTGCTGCACAGCCCTGATATGTATCATCCAGTTGGTAATCATCAAAAGCGGGAGCTTTGCCAGTTTCCGAAGCGAGCCCAGCGTTTCGCGTCTGATCAGCTGAAAAAGACACGAGTTCTGACGAGTCTTCTTACTCTGAAAAAGAAATCATAATTTATTCAATCAGCGTCATCTTTAAATCATTCGAGAGCGAGGTATGATCGGAAATTCCGAAAGTTCGTTCATTTCTAATATTGGTGTTCTCTTGTTGCTCACCGAACAACGCTATGGAAGACTTGGCACGCCATGAACAGCAGATTCATACATTTAGCCTGCGCAGGGATACAGTAGCGGCCAAAAGTTTTTGAACTTCCGTTTTCTCCGCATAACTTTTTAAAGGGTGGAAGGATCGCGCTCAAATTTTGACTGTTGTTTTGTTTTATATCGGTATTGTATGACACCCCATTTTGAAGACAAAAATCCGATCCGAGACATATTTACCGAATTTTCAGTGAACAATAAAAAAATGGAGTTTTCGAAAAAAATTCCGAAATTCGCGATCAGAGATTTTCTCTCTGGTCATGATAAAATAATCCATGGTTCAGGAAGACTGAAACGATTGAAGAGGGAACTTTGAGAATTGTGAATTGGAGATGAGAGAGAGCGAGGTAGAGAGGGGAGATAGAGAGAGAGGGAGGAAGAGAGAGAGAGAGAGAGAGAGAGAGTTGAGAAGAGAGATGAAGAGAAGTGGAGAGAGGGGACGGGAGGGATTTTTCCGAAGGGACTGGTGTCTTTTCAAAACCTGACTCTGACGCAGAAATAATGCCGTGGAATGGATCCACTTGACTTACAAGTAAGCCCAGGTCGACGACATGTTACATTACCTTTACGTCAATGTCTCTATCTGGGGATATGAAAGCCGGTGATTGATGTGAGAATCGAAACCGGGTATTTTCAAAGTTTTCCGAAATTCGCGATCAGAGGTGTTTTTTCTCTGGTCATAATAAAAAATCCCATGGTTCAGGGGAACTGAAACGATTGAGGGGAGAATTTTCAGAATTGTGAATCGGAGATGAGAGAGGGAGGTAGAGAGGGGAGAGAGAGAGGGGGGGAGGAAGAGAGAAAGTTGAGAGGAGAGATGAGTGATTTTTCCGAAGGAACTGGTGTCTTTTCAAAACCTGACTCTGACGCAGAGATAATGCCGTGGAATGGATCCACTTGACTCACAAGTAAGCCCAGGTCGACGACACGTTACATTACCTTTACGTCAATGTCTCTTTCTGAGAGTATGAAAGCCGGTGATTGATGTGAGAATCGAAACCGAGTATTTTCAAAGTTTTCCGAAATTTGCGATCAGAGATCTTTTCTCTGGTCATAATAAAATATCCCATGGTTCAGGGAGACTGAAACGATTGAAGGGGGAACTTTAAGAGTTTTGAATTGGAGATGTGAGAGTGGGAGGTAGATAGAGGGAAATAGAGAGAGAGGGAGGAAGAAAGAAAGTTGAGAGGAGAGATGAGTGATTTTTCCGAAGGAACTGGTGTCTTTTCAAAACCTGACTCTGACGCAGAGATAATGCCGTGGAATGGATCCACTTGACTTACAAGTAAGCCCAGGTCGACGACACGTTACATTACCTTTACGTCAATGTCTCTATGTGGGGATATTAAAGCCGGTGATTTACGTGAGAATCAAAACCGGGTTTTTTCGAAGTTTTCCGAAATTTGCGATCAGATATTTTCTCTCTGGTCATGATAAAATATCCCATGGTTCAGGGAGACTGAAACGATTGAAGGGGGAACTTTTAGAGTTTTGAATTGGAGATGTGAGAGTGGGAGGTAGATAGAGGGAAATAGAGACAGAGGGAAGAAGAAAGAAAGTTGAGAGGAGAGATCAGAAACTTTTCCCAAAGGGACTGGTGTCTTTTCAAAACCTGACTCTGACGCAGAGATAATGCCGTGGAATGGATCCACTTGACTTACAAGTAAGCCCAGGTCGACGACACGTTACATTACCTTTACGTCAATGTCTCTATGTGGGGATATTAAAGCCGGTGATTTACGTGAGAATCAAAACCGGGTTTTTTCGAAGTTTTCCGAAATTTGCGATCAGATATTTTCTCTCTGGTCATGATAAAATATCCCATGGTTCAGAGGGAATGACACGATTGAAGGGGGAACTTTTAGAATTGTGAATTGGAGATGAGAGAGAGGGAGGTAGAGAGAGAGGGAGAGAGAGGGAGGAAGAAAGAAAGTTGAGAGGAGAGATGAGTGATTTTTCCGAAGGAACTGGTGTCTTTTCAAAACCTGACTCTGACGCAGAGATAATGCCGTGGAATGGATCCACTTGACTTACAAGTAAGCCCAGGTCGACGACACGTTACATTGCCTTTACGTCAATGTCTCTATCTGAGGATATGAAAGCCGGTGATTGATGTGAGAATCGAAACCGAGTATTTTCAAAGTTTTCCGAAATTTGCGATCAGAGATCTTTTCTCTGGTCATAATAAAATATCCCATGGTTTAGGGAGACTGAAACGATTGAAGGGGGAACTTTAAGAGTTTTGAATTGGAGATGTGAGAGTGGGAGGTAGATAGAGGGAAATAGAGAGAGAGGGAGGAAGAAAGAAAGTTGAGAGGAGAGATGAGTGATTTTTCCGAAGGAACTGGTGTCTTTTCAAAACCTGACTCTGACGCAGAGATAATGCCGTGGAATGGATCCACTTGACTTACAAGTAAACCCAGGTCGACGACACGTTACATTTCCTTTACGTCAATGTCTCTATGTGGGGATATGAAAGCCGGTGATTTACGTGAGAATCGAAACCGGGTTTTTTCGAAGTTTTCCGAAATTCGCGATCAGAGATTTTCTCTCTGGTCTTGATAAAACATCCCATGGTTCAGGGGGAATGAAACGATTGAAGGGGGAACTTTTAGAATTGTGAATTGGAGATGAGAGAGAGGGAGGTAGAGAGAGAGGGAGAGAGAGGGAGGAAGAAAGAAAGTTGAGAGGAGAGATGAGTGATTTTTCCGAAGGAACTGGTGTCTTTTCAAAACCTGACTCTGACGCAGAGATAATGCCGTGGAATGGATCCACTTGACTTACAAGTAAGCCCAGGTCGACGACACGTTACATTGCCTTTACGTCAATGTCTCTATCTGAGGATATGAAAGCCGGTGATTGATGTGAGAATCGAAACCGAGTATTTTCAAAGTTTTTCAAAATTTGCGATCAGAGATCTTTTCTCTGGTCATAATAAAATATCCCATGGTTCAGGGAGACTGAAACGATTGAAGGGGGAACTTTAAGAGTTTTGAATTGGAGATGTGAGAGTGGGAGGTAGATAGAGGGAAATAGAGAGAGAGGGAGGAAGAAAGAAAGTTGAGAGGAGAGATGAGTGATTTTTCCGAAGGAACTGGTGTCTTTTCAAAACCTGACTCTGACGCAGAGATAATGCCGTGGAATGGATCCACTTGACTTACAAGTAAGCCCAGGTCGACGACACGTTACATTACCTTTACGTCAATGTCTCTATGTGGGGATATGAAAGCCGGTGATTTACGTGAGAATCGAAACCGGGTTTTTTCGAAGTTTTCCGAAATTCGCGATCAGAGATTTTCTCTCTGGTCTTGATAAAACATCCCATGGTTCAGGGGGAATGAAACGATTGAAGGGGGAACTTTTAGAATTGTGAATTGGAGATGAGAGAGAGGGAGGTAGAGAGAGAGGGAGAGAGAGGGAGGAAGAAAGAAAGTTGAGAAGAGAGATGAGTGATTTTTCCGAAGGAACTGGTGTCTTTTCAAAACCTGACTCTGACGCAGAGATAATGCCGTGGAATGGATCCACTTGACTTACAAGTAAGCCCAGGTCGACGACACGTTACATTATCTTTACGTTAATGTCTCTATCTGAGGATATGAAAGTCGGTGATTGATGTGAGAATCGAAACCGAGTCTTTTCAAAGTTTTCCAAAATTTGCGATCAGAGATCTTTTCTCTGGTCATAATAAAATATCCCATGGTTCAGGGAGACTGAAACGATTGAAGGGGGAACTTTTAGAGTTTTGAATTGGAGATGTGAGAGTGGGAGGTAGATAGAGGGAAATAGAGAGAGAGGGAGGAAGAAAGAAAGTTGAGAGGAGAGATGAGTGATTTTTCCGAAGGAACTGGTGTCTTTTCAAAACCTGACTCTGACGCAGTGATAATGCCGTGGAATGGATCCACTTGACTTACAAGTAAGCCCAGGTCGACGACACGTTACATTACCTTTACGTCAATGTCTCTATGTGGGGATATGAAAGCCGGTGATTTACGTGAGAATCAAAACCGGGTTTTTTCGAAGTTCTCCGAAATTCGCGATCAGAGATTTTCTCTCTGGTCTTGATAAAACATCCCATGGTTCAGGGGGAATGAAACGACTGAAGGGGGAACTTTTAGAATTGTGAATTGGAGATGAGAGAGAGGGAGGTAGAGAGAGAGGGAGAGATAGGGAGGAAGAAAGAAAGTTGAGAGGAGAGATGAGTGATTTTTCCGAAGGAACTGGTATCTTTTCAAAACCTGACTCTGACGCAGAGATAATGCCGTGGAATGGATCCACTTGACTTAAAAGTAAGCCCAGGTCGACGACACGTTACATTACCTTTACGTTAATGTCTCTATCTGAGGATATGAAAGTCGGTGATTGATGTGAGAATCGAAACCGAGTATTTTCAAAATTTTCCGAAATTTGCGATCAGAGATTTTTTTCTCTGGTTATAATAAAATATCCCATGGTTCAGGGAGACTGAAACGATTGAAGGGGGAACTTTTAGAGTTTTGAATTGGAGATGAGAGAGTGGGAGGTAGATAGAGGGAGATAGAGAGTGAGGGAGGAAGAAAGAAAGTTGAGAGGAGAGATGAGTGATTTTTCCGAAGGGACTGGTGTCTTTTCAAAACCTGACTTTGACGCAGAGATAATGCCGTGGAATGGATCCACTTGACTTACAAGTAAGCCCAGGTCGACGACACGTTACATTACCTTTACGTCAATGTCTCTATCTGAGGATATTAAAGCCGGTGATTGATGTGAGAATCGAAACCGAGTCTTTTCAAAGTTTTCCAAAATTTGCGATCAGAGATCTTTTCTCTGGTCATAATAAAATATCCCATGGTTCAGGGAGACTGAAACGATTGAAGGGGGAACTTTTAGAGTTTTGAATTGGAGATGTGAGAGTGGGAGGTAGATAGAGGGAAATAGAGAGAGAGGGAGGAAGAAAGAAAGTTGAGAGGAGAGATGAGTGATTTTTCCGAAGGAACTGGTGTCTTTTCAAAACCTGACTCTGACGCAGAGATAATGCCGTGGAATGGATCCACTTGACTCACAAGTAAGCCCAGGTCGACGACACGTTACATTACCTTTACGTCAATGTCTCTATCTGAGGATATGAAAGCCGGTGATTGATGTGAGAATCGAAACCGAGTATTTTCAAAGTTTTCCGAAATTTGCGATCAGAGATCTTTTCTCTGGTCATAATAAAATATCCCATGGTTCAGGGAGACTGAAACGATTGAAGGGGGAACTTTAAGAGTTTTGAATTGGAGATGTGAGAGTGGGAGGTAGATAGAGGGAAATAGAGAGAGAGGGAGGAAGAAAGAAAGTTGAGAGGAGAGATGAGTGATTTTTCCGAAGGAACTGGTGTCTTTTCAAAACCTGACTCTGACGCAGAGATAATGCCGTGGAATGGATCCACTTGACTTACAAGTAAGCCCAGGTCGACGACACGTTACATTACCTTTACGTCAATGTCTCTATGTGGGGATATGAAAGCCGGTGATTTACGTGAGAATCAAAACCGGGTTTTTTCGAAGTTTTCCGAAATTCGCGATCAGAGATTTTCTCTCTGGTCTTGATAAAACATCCCATGGTTCAGGGGGAATGAAACGATTGAAGGGGGAACTTTTAGAATTGTGAATTGGAGATGAGAGAGAGGGAGGTAGAGAGAGAGGGAGAGATAGGGAGGAAGAAAGAAAGTTGAGAGGAGAGATGAGTGATTTTTCCGAAGGAACTGGTGTCTTTTCAAAACCTGACTTTGACGCAGAGATAATGCCGTGGAATGGATCCACTTGACTCACAAGTAAGCCCAGGTCGATGACACGTTACATTACCTTTACGTCAATGTCTCTATCTGACGAGGAAAGGTTGCGACCACACACTGGATCTGTGGGTAGAGACCTATATATTCGTGATCAGCGTGCTCTGAATAGTATGAAACCACACTTCAAAAGTGCTGAGCTCGCCAAAAAATTTTGGTCATACGTGTAAAACTGGTTAGAAAATCGATTTTCGAAAAAACTTTTTACGTTGACAAACTCTTCTCAATCAATTTCACACGTATGGGAAAATTCGAGTACGGTGTGTCTGTTTGAAGTTGTTTCTTGAAAATCCGAAGTTTCACAAAAAAACTTGAAAAAATCAGTTCTCGAAAATACAGTCTACTCAGCACTTTTTGAAAGTGGATTCTGACTATATCGACCATGCTGAATTCAATAATATAGGTCACTCCCCACCAATCCAGTGTGTGGTTGGAACCTTCCCTCGTGAGGATATGAAAGCCGGTGATTGATGTGAGAATCGAAACCGAGTATTTTCAAAGTTTTCCGAAATTTGCGATCAGAGATCTTTTCTCTGGTCATAATAAAATATCCCATGGTTCAGGGAGACTGAAACGATTGAAGGGGGAACTTTAAGAGTTTTGAATTGGAGATGTGAGAGTGGGAGGTAGATAGAGGGAAATAGAGAGAGAGGGAGGAAGAAAGAAAGTTGAGAGGAGAGATGAGTGATTTTTCCGAAGGAACTGGTGTCTTTTCAAAACCTGACTCTGACGCAGAGATAATGCCGTGGAATGGATCCACTTGACTGACAAGTAAGCCCAGGTCGACGACACGTTACATTACCTTTACGTCAATGTCTCTATGTGGGGATATGAAAGCCGGTGATTTACGTGAGAATCGAAACCGGGTTTTTTCGAAGTTTTCCGAAATTCGCGATCAGAGATTTTCTCTCTGGTCTTGATAAAACATCCCATGGTTCAGGGGGAATGAAACGATTGAAGGGGGAACTTTTAGAATTGTGAATTGGAGATGAGAGAGAGGGAGGTAGAGAGAGAGGGAGAGAGAGGGAGGAAGAAAGAAAGTTGAGAGGAGAGATGAGTGATTTTTCCGAAGGAACTGGTGTCTTTTCAAAACCTGACTCTGACGCAGAGATAATGCCGTGGAATGGATCCACTTGACTTACAAGTAAGCCCAGGTCGACGACACGTTACATTACCTTTACGTTAATGTCTCTATCTGAGGATATGAAAGTCGGTGATTGATGTGAGAATCGAAACCGAGTATTTTCAAAATTTTCCGAAATTTGCGATCAGAGATTTTTTTCTCTGGTTATAATAAAATATCCCATGGTTCAGGGAGACTGAAACGATTGAAGGGGGAACTTTTAGAGTTTTGAATTGGAGATGAGAGAGTGGGAGGTAGATAGAGGGAAATAGAGAGAGAAGGAGGAAGAAAGAAAGTTGAGAGGAGAGATGAGTGATTTTTCCGAAGGGACTGGTGTCTTTTCAAAACCTGACTTTGACGCAGAGATAATGCCGTGGAATGGATCCACTTGACTTACAAGTAAGCCCAGGTCGACGACACGTTACATTACCTTTACGTCAATGTCTCTATCTGAGGATATTAAAGCCGGTGATTGATGTGAGAATCGAAACCGAGTCTTTTCAAAGTTTTCCAAAATTTGCGATCAGAGATCTTTTCTCTGGTCATAATAAAATATCCCATGGTTCAGGGAGACTGAAACGATTGAAGGGGGAACTTTTAGAGTTTTGAATTGGAGATGTGAGAGTGGGAGGTAGATAGAGGGAAATAGAGAGAGAGGGAGGAAGAAAGAAAGTTGAGAGGAGAGATGAGTGATTTTTCCGAAGGAACTGGTGTCTTTTCAAAACCTGACTCTGACGCAGAGATAATGCCGTGGAATGGATCCACTTGACTCACAAGTAAGCCCAGGTCGACGACACGTTACATTACCTTTACGTCAATGTCTCTATCTGAGAATATGAAAGCCGGTGATTGATGTGAGAATCGAAACCGGGTGTTTTCAAAGTTTTCCGAAATTTGCGATCAGAGATTTTCTCTCTGGTCATAATAAAATATCCCATGATTCAGGGAGACTGAAACAATTTAAGGGGGAACTTTAAGAGTTTTGAATTGGAGATGAGAGAGTGGGAGGTAGATAGAGGGAGATAGAGAGAGAGGGAGGAAGAAAGAAAGTTGAGAGGAGAGATGAGTGATTTTTCCGAAGGGACTGGTGTCTTTTCAAAACCTGACTTTGACGCAGAGATAATGCCGTGGAATGGATCCACTTGACTTACAAGTAAGCCCAGGTCGACGACACGTTACATTACCTTTACGTCAATGTCTCTATCTGAGAATATGAAAGCCGGTGATTGATGTGAGAATCGAAACCGGGTGTTTTCAAAGTTTTCCGAAATTTGCGATCAGAGGTTTTTTTCTCTGGTCATAATAAAATATCCCATGGTTCAGGGAGACTGAAACGATTGAAGGGGGAACTTTTAGAATTGTGAATTGGAGATGAGAGAGAGGGAGGTAGAGAGAGAGGGAGAGAGAGGGAGGAAGAAAGAAAGTAGAGAGGAGAGATGAGTGATTTTTCCGAAGGAACTGGTGTCTTTTCAAAACCTGACTCTGACGCAGAGATAATGCCGTGGAATGGATCCACTTGACTTACAAGTAAGCCCAGGTCGACGACACGTTACATTATCTTTACGTTAAAGAATCGGGCACCCCCTCACTCATGACAGGTGGAAGGAGCCAGCTGTTATGAACGCGCTCTATCCGACACCACAAGGAACATCTACAAAAAGTGAAAGAGGCTGTCACTAGGAGAGATTGAGAGAAAAACATTGTGGTGTTCGCTGGGATGAAATTTTGCATACGTCGCTTTTGAATGCAAAGACACAGTAGAAATAAACCATCCTTTAATGTCTCTATCTGAGGATATGAAAGTCGGTGATTGATGTGAGAATCGAAACCGAGTATTTTCAAAATTTCCGAAATTTGCGATCAGAGATTTTTTTCTCTGGTTATAATAAAATATCCCATGGTTCAGGGAGACTGAAACGATT
>CAVOJK010000378.1:0-18265 GCA_963695495.1 Hololepta plana | reverse complement strand
CGGCCATGGGCTGATTGCATCGCATCCACTCCACTCCATACCCTCATCCCATCAACTACCAACGCTGTCCTATCACACACTCGCACCCTCGTCCCACCAACCTCACCACCCCACATTTTGACTCTATCGACCATATTGAGACTAAAATTCTACTTTTCACCGTTTCAGGGCTTTGTCAAGATTCTTTATGAGGATAATGGGACGAGAGCTGTCCATGTATGCCCACAGTTCCCATCCCCTTCGACTTCTTCTGGCGGATCAGCTCACAATCAGTGAAACAACGGTGATGAACCTACAGTTGTGAGAATGACTAAGAGAGTAAGGGGAAGAGAGGAAGAATTTGGCATGCGGGGAAGAGCGGGAGGCGAGAGCTGGTTGCCCAGGCAAAGTGATCGGTCCTCCCTTCCCATAACCCTCCATTTTCCTACCCACCTCTCTCATGCACAGCTTCCGAAAAGAGAGTTGAGAAGACGGGAGGGAATGGGAGAGAAAGAAAAAGCAAGTAAATGAGGATAGGGTAGAAAAGTAAGAGAATAGAGAGAGGGAGAGAGATAAGGGGGAAAGAGCTCAACCCATCTACAACAATATCGCTCTATCGATTAGATCATCCCGAGTAGAATGGCTTCAGCTTCATCCGCTTTCTGACTACTTAGCACGCACTCTGTCATCGTCTGTGTGAGGTGCATAACCCGCGTTTCACGATTCGCAAAATGAGATAAAAAGGGAGAGAAGCAAGAGCGTGGGGTTGAGCGTACCTATCATCGAGGGCAGAGAGAAGGAGGAATAGAGAGAGAGGGGGAGAGAGAGAGGGAGGGAGAGAGAGAGAGAGAGAGAGAGAGAGAGAGAGAGACATCAGATCACTACCACCACGTCATCATCCTTCTCCCCACTCTCACTCCCTCACTCACAGACACAAACGGCAGCGCGATCGTGTCCATCCTGATCTTCTCTCTCTCTCTCTCTCTCTCTCTCTCTCTCTCTCTCTCTCTCCTGACCAATCGATCTCTCCGTCTCTCTTCTCTCCTACTTCGCATGAGTGTATGTTCCACCACCTATAGACGATACACTCGCCTCTCTCCTATCCCAAGCCAAGACCATCTCGTCCCGGATGCGGCAAGTCCAATCCTACTATTTACGTCCCCATCTCAGCTCTATTCTCCTAAACTCAAGTCATACAAAAAAGTAGGGGTCAGGCAAGGTAGAGCCCTTGGGGCAGTACATTGTGACGTGAGAAGACATAGGGACACACTGTGGTTGTTTGAAGAGTGTGTATGAGGTCTGCAGGACATAGAGGGAGCGGGGGGGGCGGAAGCTATGGCCCGAGGCGAGGAGATTGATGGGGAGAGAGCTGTTGTGTCTCGTTGGTTGGAGTGGGGGAGGGCTACGAGCAATCTCACCTGGGCAGGCAGGGAGGCGCGTGGACGGACGCTCAGCTCGATGCCACCACCACCAGACGGAGCAACTGCACAGCTAACATTTTTTATTCGTTTCTCTATACAATATTTTACTAACTTTGGCCTAAATCAAGCAGGACAAAATATACATCCGATTCGATATGAGTCAGAATGTTGGATGCAATTTTTTCCCAACTCAATCGCAACGGTTTTTCAGCCACGAAACAACGTTACTCCGTGAAACAAATATTTATCGGTCAAAAGGTTGGAGAGAAGTTACAACACACGGGGTACATGAAATTTGTGATTAGCGCGTACAGGCTTCTGAAAAAACACACTGTTTTGAACATTTCAACAACGGGCGAAGAAAAAAAGAATTCGGATAGGTTAGGTGAGTATGTGTCAGAGGGAAAATTTACAGAGATATTTCATTTCGTCACTTATTTTTGATCTGTTTTTGTGATTTTCATTACATATTTCGCAGGTAGGAGTAGTGATCAAAACTATTTGATAGAACAGGGGGAGGGAAATTCCAGCTAACAGACAAAGCAACAAGTTGCGAATAATCGGATCTTGATGGAGCCTTCTCGTGACTACGGCATTCGTTTTTCTATGGGATAACTAGAGCAGAAATGAAGACAGGTCCGATGGGTAAAAACAATGGAAAACCACACACGGTCGGTGAGCTACCGAACCCTAACACGCCCGGAGGATATACTAACAAAAAACGAAGCGGGAGCCTACGCAAATCTCATTACCGAGCTGTTTTTCTTCATTTTCTTTGTTTCATTGAATGTAAAAAGGAATAGTATCGATGAGTTTTGTATTTTCATAAAGATGAGCAAATTTTTGATGAAATGAATGTAAGCTTTCCCGAGATATCGTGCTGCGGCCTTTCTTTGATAGTGAGAAAGGGACGGGGAGCGGCAACTTATTCTCCTTCGTTCGACGCCCTCATTCATCCATCAGAAAAGACACCGTGATAGAGTGCGCACAAAGGCAATAATCGTAATGATCGTAGTGTGTGGGGGTAGTTGTGGAGTGGATAACGGTGATAACAAAACTGTCAGGCCTATCAAAAAGTGGTGAGTCTGGATGTGCGAGTCGCGGGAGTTGCGCGTCATCACAAAAGCCAGCCACTCCACAAGTTGCTACAAGCCCGCACGCATAGAGTACCATTTCATGATAAAGTGCTGAGTAATCTTACACAGATGGGCTGAGTGGCATTTGGAAAGAAAAAAAACGCAGTTGAATAGGAAAATAACGCCCGTTCTCGTTTCTGTCGATATCTTCACTTGTTGTAAAAATGAAAAGGTTTTGGTAAATACAATCGAGAACGATGCAGAAACGAGAACGAGCATAACACTCTTGTGGAACTGAGTTGTGCGAAGTTTGCCTCTTCAATAATGGGAGAAAAATCGTGAAGACGAAATTCAAACAAATGAGTTCACAAGGAATAACGCTATACTTTTGCTAAGGTGTGATAAAGAAAGTGTAAAACTATACTATGTGAATTTCGTATGTAGCAGGATCTTTCAACCAAATATAAACGAAATTATAAACGTCATTATACTGCACACACTCCATATTTCCGATACTATTTCTATATTAGCCATTATTTCAACAAAAAGACAACCCCAGTGCACTGGGTATAAAACAAGAAGAAAGATGAGAGGGACTGAATGATCATTTTGGAAGTGAGGGCAGGAAACAGGCGGTCTAGAAGTGATCTAGAGAGAGTGGAGAGCGCTAGCATGACAAGACAACTCAGACAGGCGGAAGCTTCTCTTATGTTACTCCACGTCGGATGCGGTGTGCAGAGGTGATAACAATGTGAAGGGGTGACGAATGGTCAGGTAACTAACAGAGCTTCCACAACTGAGAACTGCCCACTTGCCATTCACTATAGTGATAAACAAGTGTTCTGCCATGCCATATCGCTGAGAAGGTATGGCTTTGCGGATGAGTGAACGTAGCCTAACAGAGACTTTCTTGATTTCATCATTATTTCGGCGTCCTACTGCGACAGAAGTTTTTTTTTTCGAGCGAAAAAGGAAAAGCGAAAAACAAGATGTGTATAACTTGTAATGGTGCTGAGATATATCGTACGTCTTTTTTAGTTGTACTGGATATGTTCAATTATAGACGGTGCTTGAAAACTGTTGTAAGCTCCGACTCCCAGAGATAATGTAAAGAGAAGAGAGGGCTGCTTGTGAGTGAGAAGTGGATCGAGCATTCAATGGCGACTGACGACAGACACCGATTATGCCTTCTCTGCTTTCTTCTTTGAATCAGCCTGTAAAAATGGAATAGATTATACCTACCAGAGGGCGTCAGAGTTAGCAAGGGCCACGCTCGTTCCAACTTTCAAAACGCCCTTACAGTATCCTAATTACGGTAGCTTTTTCTGACACGATGAACTGAAAATGACTGAATTCGGATCACGGCCTCTCATTTCAAAACAAATGAGCATGGTCACAAAATCGTAGCCGTAACAGCATTTTCCGAACGGCTTCCGTAGAAGAGATATTCAAGTTTTATTTTCTTACGGTCTCCCCTTGACAAATGTTCTGAAGCAGTTTTTTGATAATATCTTTTTTGGTAAGAAATTTCGAGTGAAGTTTTTGTTTTCTATGAACTTTTCACGTAATTCTACACCAGATAGTGTGTATCAGTTTTCGCTTGAAGTGATCCTAAGCTTTTGGTTGGCCCTTGCTAGTCAGAGTGAGAGAGAAGGGCGGAGAACGAAAAAAACAGTACGAACAAACTCACAATGAAAAAATCGTTAGCATCCTTATACTTTGCCAACTCCTTCTCGAGCTCCTCATCCACTAACAACTGATTGGCATGTCGATACCTTGAACGAACGCATTTTCCGTACAAAAGATAACGACTGAAACTCACGAAAATGGATACACTTGTTGAAGGCTCACCTCCTCATGAAGTTCCAGAACTTCTCCAGGCCGTACAATTGCTTGCTCTTGAAATCGGTGATGGTGTCCTCAAATACAAACACTTCTATCGGGAGTACCAAATGTCATTGCGACCAACTAAAATGCAGACCACTTCGAAATGAATGATGTTGAGGAGAACATCCTCATGCCGAATGATCCATCAACTCACTTGCATGAATGCTTTATACACCTCGGGTCGGAACTTCTTTTCCAAACCGTACATGTAAAAGCGGAAAAGAGCTTCAAGGCCATAGCGGAATCTGAAAGGGAAGCTTCCAACCAAACATCAAGGCAACTTTGCAGAATGACCAGTACACTTCCAAACATGTAGAATACCAACAATAGAAGTAGGCCCCTGGAACCATACATAGCAATTTTCGTTCCTGATTTTACGAAAGGGTCGCAAAACTGGAAAATAACAGGTCAGAAGTCACTCCAAAAGTGTCCTGACAGCTGAACTTCGGATAACAGAACGTGATGCTGATAAATTAGTGACGTCCCTTCATGTCCACGCTTGACAGAAAAAGGAAACAGGATAGAGGGTGGTATAGCTATTATTATCACCTCTCAAAACCTTCTCGGACTAATTCTGCGATAGCTCACCCTTTGTCGTTGTCCTCATGTGCCAATCGTCTGAACTCATCGAACATGCGGCGATTGAAATTGTCGCGCAAGAAGAACGACCTACGAATACATATACATAAGCGTGTATGTGAAGCAATCGTGGATTTAGTGATCGGTCACAGTGATCGCAAGTTGAGATACGTACCAGAAGCGATAGAGAGTGTTCATCTCGGCACAGTCGTAGCCCAAGGACGAGCGCTGTTTGAGACACGACTCACGCCATGATGTATACACCTCAAACAAACAATAATTTTCACTGCTGGGAAAACTGCAAGAACCAGCTGCCCTGAGACATAAAAAACAACAAGGGATAGATTTCATCGGAGTGAAGCAATTTTTCTCCCCCACAGGATATATGGTTTGACCAAGAACGGGATCGACCCGACGACCGATCTAAACAGGGTAGCGTCTCACACCACCCAGCAACCACGCCCCTGAAAAGTAAATAGGGTAACGTACGGCTTGCTTGAAGTCGTGCTCCTGGAGAAGGCTGACGGAGGGGTGGCCGGACGGAAGCTGCGACGACGACGCTGCTACGCCCACTGGCGCAACCGACTCAAAACAAAAATTAGCTACCATTTCTGCGGAGAAGTCACCATCACGAGTCAAACCAAATCCCATCTGTTTTGGAAAAAAAAAAAAGAACGCCATTTTAAATAGACAAATATTTTTTCGTGAAATTCAGATGTTTATTTGGCGTTCCATTTCTCCATATTTTTTCAACCCCAAATATGAGTTCAATCCCCCTAAGAGAGTTGTGGTAGACGTACCTTCTCACTGCTGGTGCCTAGCACCCATCCAACGTCGTGCTCCTCGGGGGGTCGCTCACTATGCCGCGTCTTCTGCTTGCGTGGAGATTTACCTGTAGGACTCTACCTTAATCAGCTCTTCTACTAGAGCATCGTAAAACAAGACAACATACGATGAGATACTGACCGTCATGAACAGCGGCGGGCTTCTCCACTGGGTAAAAGCGGGTGATCCGCTCCGTGGTCTTCGATTCTCTTCGCATCAACGGCGATTTAGGCTGAGAAACAAGTTATTCCGACTGAATATTAAATTTCTCCAACTGGAAAACGTATAAGCGAGTTTCGTATGTTCTAGGTCACACAATAACAAAACACCAATCACACCGATTGACCACACCGAAGAAGTAAATGTCTGATGTGATGATGAGCGCGGGTCGCATGGGATGAGATAGGATTGATAGAGGTGCTCACCACAGTCTTGTCATCGAAGACTGAAGCAGCAGCGGCAGCACGTTCAGAAGCCTTCTTGGTCCAGACGGATGGCGGGGGCGTGGATAGCCCGACGGGTGGTGGGATGAGGGGTGGAGACTGTGGATCGGCGGCTCCAGCGCCATCATCGCCCCGCATCGCCGCCAGCTGATCAGCCGTGATCGTACCGATCTTCTTGCTACCGCTTATCGACTTCATTATCTGATGCACGGACGACATAACAACAATGAATCTAGTAGATGAGAATGTAGTTGGAGCAAGTGAATGAGTGGATAGTGAGAGGAAAGCATGATGGGGGGGGGGAGGAAAGAGTCATGATCACGGCACCACGTTGAATAAAGAAATAGGATGAGAAAGGAAGGAGACTGACGGGGAGTACTTGGCTCTCGGGCGCCGTCGCCCACAGCTCCTCTTCATACCGACGCAAGCCAAGCTCTACTTCTTCTTGCACTGCTGCACTATTCTTGGCACGCGACTGTAAAATTCATTCAAATTCCTTTTCGACCTGGATGGGAACTGTGGCTGATCGTAGCTTGAAATCGTATAAAAAAAGTACCGCAGGCACGCCAGTTCTGTCGAGTGTCCGCTTTGAAGGCGTCATGATGATGAGTTTGTCGATTATGTCATCCGTCATCTCTTCTTCCTTGTCATCCCTACAAATCGGCCCAATTTTAATGTCCACTTTACAAAACAAGGATAAATGTAGCTGACACTGCTAGTCGACTGCGACTCTTGCCAGTGTCTGTTCGCTTCGGCGTCGGTGCTGACGGTAATGAAATACCTGCGCATATAAACTCCTGTGTTTCATAACTTTTATCTCCAATGTCTATTTTGGGATTCGAAAATGTAAGCTTCAGAGTTGAGACAAAAGTGTCTTCGCACAACCCAACACGGATAAAATTAGGTTGTCAAGCTCAAAGATTGTGCAACCCGAACCGTTTTTCGACGTGAGAGGAATTTCACATATCCTTTAGTGTAGATCACACCCAACTCTATCTACCCTGAAATTTTCATCGAATTTGGTGATAGTTGATTTTGAATGCCACTGGGCTCGTTGCACAAAAACTGAAAAGAGACCGAGGAGGGAGAGGGCCACGTGGAAGACTTGTGGCGTGGGTTGTGTGCGCGATGTGAGAATTAGCAAACCAATGGTTTGTGCGCACCACGAATTTACTACGACTCGGGTTATAAAATCTTTAATGATACACAAAATGGCGGGTTGAAGATTTTAGATACGAAAAAGTTGCGACATTTCTGTAACGATAGTGGCCAGGTGAACTACCATTTTGACAGTTGCGAACTGTGCTTTTGTGATATTCGGTGAACGTACCTGCTCCATCTTTACTGCTACCTTCCATTTCAGACTCGAATTGGAACTCGAGATCGTTGGCTGACGCAGAGGTTGTGGCAGTACTTGAGCTCGTCTGGAGATCAACAATGATCGCGAGTAACCCATCAGTATTTAGTTTTTCAAACTTTTCCACTATGTATTACACATTCATCAGAAAGATCCTTGCTTTTTGAACTCAACCGATGAAAGCGCTTTATCTCAGAGTCAGTTCTGCGAAAAATCCCATCCCAGCCAGGGGTGTGCGAGGAGCAAAATTTTTGTCGAGGGGGGGCGCAAAATGGACTGAACTTCAAAATTTTCATAAGGGGAACCCTTTCAGTGAAACGGGCCCCGCAAAATGAGATTTCTTCAACAGGGGGGACCACATGATGAAAATTGAAAGGGCGCAAATCGGAAAATTTTCTGTGCCCAGGCACACCCCTGATCCCAGCCGCGGAAGACATTTTTACAGGACTGCGTCACTTGTGAACAAACGAAACTCACTTTCTCTGGAGCGGCACCACTACGGCCACCTTTCTTCTTCTTCGTCTTGACTTCTTGCCAGCTGCTCTCCTCTGGCGCAGGCGTGGCAGCAGACGTGCTTTCCGCTGTCGAAGGCGTCTCCATGGGAGCTGCCTTCTGTGTGCTTCCCACCTGCTCATTTTTCATATAACATGGGACTCTGAATTCCGGTGTACTTTACCCTTTTACGCTTTTTATCTTAGGAAAACTGAATAGGAGAGATATGGAAGATACTGATGAAAAAATAAATCACCGATTTGACAGTAACGTTAGCAGCAGCAGTCTGCTTCTTCTTATCGTCCTTCTGCTGAGTGGGAGCCGAGGCTGTACTCGTTGACGGAACTTCTGCTGCATGTGGGAATGTCGAGGAAGCGACAGTGGGACGAGGAATGCTCTGCATGGTGACACCGAGAGTGGGCACAGCCGGTGGCAATGGCCACTCCGTCGGTGTTTCACGAGGACGTACGAGATCACCCGCAGAGTTCAGCTCAACCTGAAGTGACAAACGCGGTATTTCAACAGGTGAGATTTAAAGTTTCAGAAATTTTCAGAGCTCACAGATAACGGAAACTAATTAATTTTACTGACTCTATCCGAATCGCGGAGGCCCTCCACAATGAGGCCGATGTCTTGTGTGAGTGCCCGGACACGTGGGAAGCTGGCGATCAGTTTCAGAGGAAGGAAACCCTCAGGATTCATCTTCCGCCGGAGGAAGAAGTCTTTTTGCAGATTCTCCGATGAGAAGTAGTATTCGCTGTGAAAACATTGTTTACGTCAAAACTTCAGTGAGACCAAACGGAAAAAGAAATGAAACGTACATTTGTTTGCGAACGAAGTCCTTGAGTGTGTCATCGTTGAACGGAGTAAAGGATGAAGGGCCCGTAGGATAAATGGGCGCGAATGGAATTGCGGGATTCACACCACCATCATTGCCATTCATCTGAAACGGCCAACATTATCGACGCTCTCTTCATCTTCTTCGCTCGCTGAACGAACCAAAGGCGTGGGTGACATGAGTGGGGCGGGAGTTATGGCGGGAGATGGCATGCCAGCCCCGGGCACGCCAGCCGGTGGTGGTACGCCTTGGGCTGCAGCCGCAGCCAGATTCATCATCATGCCTCCCATATACGGAATCTGGGGTGGTCGCACGCTGTTCGCAAGTTGCTGCGTAGCTTGCTACAATTTAATTGCTTTTCGTGAATGAACAAACTTTTCCACCGTTCAGGTAAATTTTTCCTTCAATGATCGGGCATAGCAACAAAGAATTCAATCGAAGGAGACTTCAAAATAAACAAGAGGGCAGACTGTGTATTTCTGTTCAGGTTCTCAATTTTTCAAAAACCCGAGGAGAGTCCAATAGGAAAATCAGTGAATATTTGCTAACAAGTGAACTTGTAAGTTAATATTAACCGCCCCTAGCCAACCTTTCGAAGTGACTAGGTTTTCTCTGATCGTTTTTTTTTGGACTGGAAATCACTCGACTCTGGCCACATTTTCGGAGTTTGAAGCGTATCTCAATTAGGGTGGGCAAAATAGTTAGCGATAAATCTTAATTGTGGTGCGTCGATCGCTGAGATGATGAGGGTTACTGTGAAGAACGATGATAGTTACACCACGATGTTTTATCTAGCGGACACGATAACCCGCAAAAGCTGCCATTTAGTCGTGCGTGTACTCCATAATCGTACGTTGGTTGAGAAACGTACGATGAAAGCGATTATCGCTAACTATTTTGCCCACCCTAATTGAGATACGCTTTTGGATACCTGTTCACTTGAGAACGATAGGGAAAACTTCCGTTCCCAACCTCGAAATGATTTGAATGTTCAGTTTCCATTGGATCAGTGGTTAAACATCTCGAAAATATCATATACTGTATATGCCATGTAACGATGTAAAAATTCGCTGATAGAGGATATTCGAGAGAAAATAGACTTTGGACTTACTTGTATCATCATGTTAGCCACTTGTGGGTCGATGCCGTTGCCGCCATCGTACGCTGGCATAGTAGTGAGGGCGTAATACTGTGCGTACTGCGCATCCATCAAGTTCATGTAGTCGAAGTTATCCTCGCCCATCTCCAGCTGCGCCTACATAATGTTCCTTATTCAATATTGATTGTATCATCATGTCCGTTTCTTTTTTATACTCTCCTCGAACCATCCACCATTCCGGTGCGATAAAGATTGATTGATTGATTCCTTGCGCAAAAACTACCAGGAAAACGCTAGTTTGCTCATTGGTTGTAGAGACTATGTTGACGAAAACGACAAAAACTTTGAACGTGCTGCTAAAAAAGCAATATGGGTGGGGGACATACCGTAATGTCATCCCAATCAGGGAGAGGTCCACGGGCGCGTCGTTGAGCTGGCGTCAGCTTCGGCGGTGCATGCACGTTGACACCACGTCCACGACCGCCTGGCTGTCCACCACCACTGCCAAAGTTGCCACCCTGCATATTTGAAACTTTTTTGTTCGGAGAGAATGGTATGCCGGAACAACAGATCCTTTTCACCTCAACATTTCACGAAAAACGTGTTTATTCCCTTCGGAAAATGGCAGTTTAACTTTTTCGTGCAAAAAGACAAAAATATTGAACTTCTTGGCTTCTTGATGGTTTATCAGTCTTTACGTGGTTGAAACTCGCTTCACGAATCAAGAAATTCAATTTATTTTGACAGGGCAGCCGTAGGGAATACACTGATCACACTGGACACAATCTAACCTTGTGGCCCTTGTCTTCTCGTCGTTGTCCTCCGCCATTATTTCCCGCGCCTGTATAACATCTCTTTTGAACACTTTATCAGATGGCTCGACACCGTCATTTTGCACGGAGCGCAGATGAAAAAGTACTAGCGGTTTCAGACCTGGCGCTCTGCCAGCAGAAGGCTGCTGCGCCGCCCGACGCGGCTGCTGCTGACCGCCGCCTGGAGAGAACACACATTATTTTTACGGATGAACATGCATGAGCACGTTATGAAAAGTATCATCACCCCTACTTCAAAGATTGTCAAAACCAGAGCGCTCTAGATTGTTTCGGGTCAAATTCGGATTTTTTCTGAAACTATGAATTACCCATTTGAGCTGATTATAAATATTTTTACTGATTGTCGTTTCTCTCATGCTGAGTGAAACGCATTAAACCGCTCTTTTGTTGTTGTTGTTGTTACTTGTTCGAGTATCTGATGCGATGTGCAATCGTTGGTCAGATATTTAGACTCGAAAGCAAGGGGGAGTTGATGACCATTCGACACAAGCCCCGTTCAGCAATTATGGTTCTGAACAGAGCGAGGTTCCGTACTGCCCCCCTAACTCAATAGGTGCGGCTGTCATCGTGAGAACGTTTGGTACAACATTGCATTTTGGCTTTGGTGACCGGGACAGATCTGATTGAAAGTTGCAAATCTATCCACTCTCTGTGGGGGGATTGAACCATCGACCTTTCGGACGGCGGTCAAACCCCTTATCCACTGGGCCACCACGCCACTAACCGCTCTTTTCATCGGTCGAGCTCCCATTTCTTCTTTGGATACTACTTCCAAGTCATAGCAGTGAGTAGTCCAGCCACACTTCCAGAGAGCTCGGTCACCGATCAGCGAAAGTAGCACCCCAGAGGACTGTTTTCGGGCAAAATTCGATAGAAAGTAGTAGGGTACCATCGTTGTCATGAGAAAGTAGCAGGGTAACAGTAGCAGGGGGTAGGTAGTTTTGTACCTAGTTCTGGAAGTATGAGTCCAGCCTCTTCTTACTTGTTCATTGCCACTTGTATATTCCCGACTGGTGGGTGTGTGGGTGCTTTACACGGAGGATTCTGTTTACCGCCCCAGCAAGCATCATATTTAGGTCTCTCCACAGCTCGCTTCTCTCCAGTTTTCTCCGCTCGCATTCGTTCTCCCCATTCAATGGACGCATACACACAGCCAAATAACAGAGCGGTCGAAGCCCAACAAGGAGAGAGTGGGAGGAAAAGATAGACCGAGAGTAGAAAAAGGGAGTGAACAGAGAAGGAGCGAGGACTCCAGAAAGAGAAGGGGTAGAGAGAGGAGAGAGGATGAAATCGATGTGAGCGGGGGCAGACTCTTTCAGCGCAAGAGAAAGAGGAACTGGGGCCAGATGACGTTGTCTTTCTCACTCGTCATCTCAAAAAAAGCCTTCTGGCTTCTCAACGTGAAAGCGTTCAAAAAGGGTCCGCCAGGAATTACTAGTTATCACAAGCTACGCATCACTCAAAATAGCACTGACCATGAGCTCGGCCGTTGAGCAGAGGCTGAGGCGCTGGTGCAGCGGTGGACATGTTGGGGATGAGAGGTGGCACTCCACTCACGGCGGGCGTTACAGTCGGGGTTGCCGCAGCCAGCTGCTGCTCCTCGCTCACCTTGCCGTTCACACCTGCAATATATATGTGCATGATTGATAAAACACTGGTTTATGATAGCATTGTCGCAGACTAACCGGGTGGCGGCGTGGGTGTGCCTGTGGATGCGATCGAAGGTGCAGAACCCTTATTCGCAGTACTTCCTCCGACGTCCTCGCCTTTTTTCCAACCTTCCTTCTGGCCCGTTTTGTAGTAGAAACCACGCGTTTGGTTGTCCGCGTACCTGAGCGAGGAACTACTTCCCAAGATTATGCAAAGTTGTGCAACGAGGTGAAAATAGTCATGTACGTTCGAGAGGCAAACTGAGGGTCATTGTCTGTTCTCTACGATGTCGCCTGTATATGGAGTCCATGATAGAGTTCGCGTAAGAGAGGATAGCCATTTGTCTATTCGAAGCAAGAGCTAGAATCGATTATGGAGGTTGCTTGTGAAGAGAGTAGTGAACAGCGGTAGTAAAGAAGCAGAATGGATATGACCAGGCTTTCTTGTCATTTGCGGGTGGAATAAGGCGTGAAAAAAGAAGGAAAAAGAAGGAAAAAGAGAAACGAACACTGGAATAAGAGGAGATACAGATAATGCAGAGGAAAATAAGCTCGTTCCAGAATGTGCACAATCGAAACATGAAACAGTGTGAATATTTGTTTTGAATCAGACGAAAATGAAGTAGACTCGCAACGTGGAGCAGTGGGACGAGCAGAGAAAGACAAAGAGAACAGAACGAAGCCGGAGGTGAGGCCCTATCTCGTTCCATCCATCTTTTCCTTCACTCGCGCCCACAGAAAAGTGCAGAAGGAAGGTGATGCGACTGATGGAAGAAGAAACATTCGCCTTGCAGAGGTGAAGAGAGACGAAGACTCATGCACTGCTGCTGTGGAAGAATAGAAGTGCGGATGAGAGGAGAGACAAGAGGAAACGAAGTGGGGAGAAGGGAAGCTGTTAGAAGAATGGACGTTGGCAGAGACACAGAGAAGGAGGCGTCTATCTATCTGCCGCTCTCCCCTCCTCCCACCTTCCATTCCTATATTTTCTCTTTCTTTTTCTCTCCCATCCAATGGCGAAAGTTACGTAGAAAAAAGAGGAGAGGATGGACAAGCAAGAGAAAAAAGAAGGAGGGTATAAGAAAAGTGTAGAAGAGCCTATGCAGACGACGAGCCACGATGAAATCACGGCACAAGGTGAGAGACGAATCGAGAGAGAAGGAAAAGAGCAGAGGGACCTTCCCTTCTATCTGTTGCTCTCTTCTTTTCCACTCTACATCTCTCAATTTTTCTCTTTTCTCTCTTTCTCATTCCGATACAACTGGAAAGATGGCGAGAAATACATTGAGCGAAAAAGAGACGACGAAGCGACAGAAAAAGAGGAACCCAGTCCGCCTTGCGTCGACTGTAACGACCAAACGAGCACAAAGGAAGAGGAGATATAGTGAAAACGATAGACCACAAGAGTTGGAAGGCAGGAAAGCAGATATAGAGGAGAAATGATGGCCGAAATGACTAGCCCAATAGAGGTTTGGGAGTTATGCTCCAAAGCCATGGGAACACTTTTCCTGTCACACTACATGGTCATACACAAGACCGTGTCAATTATATTTCCAACTCTGACCCAGAAGAAGTTGCAACTCTTACTCAACAGTTCGACAGATAGTACTAGCTTACAATTAGTTCGAAATCTGGGCCAAGAACCTGTCTCGGGCTACTGTTACTTTACTAATCTTATCTTGTTAGTTAATTTATTTAAGTTAATTTTCTTCTTTAATCAGACCCAGAAACCGCAGGCACGAATAGTTCTCTGAAGATCGATACTTATCCCTTCTCGGATTCCAAGAAAGCTGATAGGAAAAGAGAATCGAGGCGTTTTTCACGATTGACAGTGAATAATTACAAGTAGGTGACTCAACGAGCGTGACTTACATGTAATCATTGTGCTCTTCTCCATTGTGCACTGCAGCAGGCGATAGCGGCGCGCTCTCAGTCGCTACTGGTGTCACTGCACCTGACACTTCATTTAACCTGTTTTTGTTTGAACGTCTGCACTCGAGTCGGAATATACAAACTACAAACTTATGAACCATGAGGTGAAAAAACGAGCAGGGCTCGAACAGTTCAGAACGTTGTTCTGGGCAACTTCTGCCAACGATGAAGTTTTTTCGAAGTCTACCGTATACCTAACCGAAAAGAACGTTGTGCACCGAATTGTAATTTTCTGTCAGAGATTAACGTGATAGCTTAGACAATAAAGCGTTCTTCAGTTTTCACAACAATCTCAGCTGCGTTGTCCTACATCATTTCCATCGACGGGGAAAGAAAAACGCGTGAACTACTGTGATGAGCGCAAAATGGCGCTACCGTCACTCGAGAGATTTCAGGTTACCTGGAATCGGAGAGCGATCCTACAGAGAAGGTGAACATGTCATTCTGACGAGCCAAGAAAGCTCTATATTCATCGGAATTTCTACAGAAGACACCGTGTGTCCGCCCCCCCCCTTATGGAATTTAGATTACGTTGACCGAGAATGTATTTTCGTTGCGCAGGAATGAATAGCTCAGAATCTCTAGTCCAACAAAATGAGGCAAAGATATTTCTCACGGCGGGTTCTTTAAGCAATTCTAAAGCTATTTCCGTACGTCTTTGTCTTTGTTTTCATGAACCATGAACTACAGTACATTAATTAAATGTTATCTTTTCTCTCAAGAATATGAAAAACATGCTCGTAGCAAACAAAAAATAGTCGTCGCAAATGCTACAGTATTAATGTATGAAAGTGAACTGATCAACGGCTGGAGATGAGTAAATTGACTTCTTCGGAACGTCCTTGGAACTAACCGGGCGCAGGAGCTCCAGCAAGAACATTCTTCAGCGGAATAGCATTGACTGCACCATTCATCTGCGAAGACTATATTCCGATAGCACGGAGCCAAAATATTCGTGAAATGTCCGTGTTGAGAGTATTATGCAAAACACCTTTCGCAACGTTATTGCTCTCCTAGTGATGTGAAGCAAGTTCCATTGGCTCACGAGACTAATTCATCATTTTCTTTTTAGTTATCTAGAGAGAGAAATTTCTAAGTGGCCTACTAAGTTTTCCGTTAGAACATCAGTTCAATTAATTTACAAACAAAGTCACTTCCTGATTGTGCACTTGGTGCCGTTGGGAGCCAATACATTTGACTATTCATCAACATATTTTGCTATGAGTTAACACTTCCAAAAACCGAGGCAACACTTCGAGAAAAAAATGGCGGTAAAGCAAAAACATGAGCTCATTCTCACTTTGAGTGAAGCTGATGTATTGAAATATCTGTTTATTTCTTTCCAAAATACATAATCATAGTGCCTTCAAAAAGATTCCTTGAATGCAAGCTTTCCCTGTTAGCAGAAAGTAGAGAACGTCATAAACATACCGGAAACGTTTCATATATAACCCTGCAACACAAGACTTGCACACATTCTATGTCTTGCACCTTCCATTGAAGAACGAACCTTGGGTGCCTCTTCGGTGTTCGTATTCTTCTTCTGAGATCCCCTTACGACCGCTTTTCTCAGATCGGCCTGAAAAAATATGCACTCAATCCAGAAAACGTACTTCACATAGAATAAGGTACGAACCCACACACTTCGAGAAGTAGGTAAAAAAAACTACCTACCCCCAGCTACTGTTAACCACCTACTTTTCGGTGAAAACGACGATACACCACTACTTTTTATCGAACTTTGCCCAAAAACAGGTTTTTGGGGTGCTACTTTCGGCGATCGGTTACCGACCTCTCTGGAAGTATGCGAACCCACCCATCTCCACCTACTGTTATTAGCAGTGACGGGCAGCGCATGTGACTAGAATTTCCAGAAAAAATACGTAGGAGGGGGGTGCGGAAATCGTGAAATTCAGGACCAACAGTAATGCTATGATAAATTATGGAAGAGAATTGCGAGATAAGAGATAAAATGAGCGTTTTCCATTAAGATCCAGTTGTTTTCGACACAAGAAACTGAACAAATTTCTTCATTTCTCCAATCGTGGAGAATACGTAGGAGGGGGGTGCGTACCCAGTCACCGCCTTGCCCATCACTGGTTATTAGCAATTTTTGGTGACAAACGGTAACTTAAACTTTTCGTACAAAATGAGCCCGACAAAGGTATTTTCGGGTGCTACTTGCGAGATCGGTGATCGACTTCTCTGGAAGTGCACAGATTCATATCGGTAATAAGGGAAGCCATGACTTATAATGGCCATTTCATGGTCGAGAAAATATCGAATGTCACAGATTCACGATATAATTCTGCAAATTTTCAACCACGTCACTCCACAGGAACTAAACACACCACCGTCTACTTCTATTTACCTCTGTGAAAATTCTTTCAAATTACTCAGATCCACTAACAGTGAGCAAAGCAGAAAATTACATAGGATTCCCCTGGGGAAATTTTCCAACAGCTTTTTCAAACAATTTATGAAGATTGAGAAATTTTTACTCTCAATGTTCTCGTGAGAAAAATCACCGTTTCCGCTTTGAGTGGCTGCCTCCTTCGCGCCCGCCCCTCTCCGAGAATTTGCACCATAATCAACCTGCGTTGTAGATTCTGGTTTTAAAAATGTTTTTATGTATAAAGAGAAAAAAAACTCTCACGCACTTTTCCCATGGGTCTTACCTCAAGAAGTGAGATACTTTTATCAAAGCTCTATGAAGTGTTAGTAACATTAAAATTTCCCCTCTCCTCAATATTGCTTCGACTTTTTTTTCTTTGAATTGTATTTGAAGGCGAAAACATGAGGTGGGCTATTTTTCTGAACTTTTCATAGTGAGGAAACCCACGTCTATTTCGAGTTTCTTCCACTGCTTGACTTTCGCGCCTTTTACATGAGCACCATTAGCATCGCCATCTTCCTGAACATGAACTTCATAATGTCTTGAATACTCGCCTTGCAAGCATACTTCCAGAGAGGTCGGTTACTGATCACTGAAAGTAGCACCCAAAATACTGGTTTTGAGCAAAACTCAATGGAAAGTATTAGGGTATCGTAGTTTTCACGAAGAAGAGCAGGGTAACAGTAGCTGGGGTCGATAGTTTGAAACCTGGTTCTGGAAGTATGCATGCGGGAGGCTGGAGCCTATTGTTAACATGATATTTTTATCTCGCTAACAGTTCCTATATTACTGAATACTTCATCATCCGATACTGTGTGGCCGTGATTCCAAGGTTCTGCCTGCTTCTCTTTCCCATACACCAAGCACACATTGGCTACGACGATTAGAGCGAAAGAGCAAGATAGATGATGAGACAGAGGGAGAGAGCGAAAGAGAAGATATGGATATGAGCTGAAGTGAGAGAGCGAAAGAGAGAAGATGTAAGCAGAATGAACTAGGTTGAGAAGTGGCACGAAGAAGAAAAGAAAGAGAGAGAGAGTTGCGGGATGTATGGACATGATGCGGTGAAAGTGACAACTGTTCAGAAGAACGAGTCTAGTGAGAGAAAGAGAGAAATTAATAGATGATAGGTCTAATAACCATTTTTGGATTACCTAACGAAGCCTCTACCACTAGGTTCTTTTCCCAACCTCTGCGAAAGTCCCGCAACTATGAGCGAAATTCAATTTTGACTAATAACGAACAATATCTCCATGAATCACATTCGAAACTAACATGAGAACTGGGCGAAGTGCGCCCTGGAGCCACATCTCCTTTGGAGTTTGATCCAAAGTTGGCCAATCACTGTCATTCTTCGGCTTTTCGCTCGTTTTCGCCTGTGATAGAATTTCTTTCAATCTCCTTTTCCATTGGTCTGTTGGAATTTATCTAACAAAAATTTGATCAAACCTTTTCTTCTTTCA
>CAVOJK010000377.1:0-12853 GCA_963695495.1 Hololepta plana | reverse complement strand
GACGATGCGCTGCATGTTGGTGGTGGAGGTGGTGGTGGTCGACGGAGTCGGATGTCCTCTCACCCTTCTCCTCCTCCTTTTAAGGGGCAGACGGCACGGCAGGCGGCCGCCACCCCCAGGCGTGTACAGTGCACTCTCTCACTCTCTCGCCTCTCTCCCCTCCCTCCACTCTCTCACTCTCTCGCCTCTCTCCCCACCCTCCGCTCTCTCGCTCCTCCCTCACCCGTCTCCACTCTCCACCCTCGTCCCACTCTCTCCTCCCTCTAACCGTTCAATTTCTTTCTGCCGTTTCCGCTCTGTCTTTCCATTTCAATTTATTGTTTCTTCTTTCTTCTCTCGTCGTCTGTCTGTCGCCTCTTCCCACCTCCCTTTCCTCTCGTTTCTCTGTGTTCTCTCGTCTCTCTCTCTCTCTCTCCCCTCTCTCCCTCTCCCTCTGTTCCAGTCTCGGAACGTGTCAAGAAAAAGGGCTTGTCGGGAGTTCGTTGTCTGTTACTGCGTTGGGGGAGGGAGAGAAAAGAGAATATCGAAATTACTCTGCCTCTCCTCCTCATCAACATCAACCTCTTTGTTAATTTGAATCATCACCTCTCCCCTCTTCAACCCTGTCCACATGCATGCAAATTTGTATGCGAATGTAAGTGTTCCATTGTATTTCAATCGGTTTGAATGTGTGTTCGTGTGTCTGTTCACCGATTATTCGATAGCCATTATTCGAAACTGTAATGCAGATGATGGTGGTGGTGAAGAAGAAGAAGAAGAAGATGAAGGTGATGGCAGAGGTGGTGGTTAAAGGAGAAAAAAATACACACACTCACACAGAGAAAGAAAGAAAGAGAGGAGAGAGAGTACAGAGATACAGAAATGGATGAGAGAGTGTATAGAGGGAAGAGAGTAGACAGAGAAAGAGAGTACAAACTGAGGAGAGAGAGAAGGCTTACGCATTTCCATCACATTCGCCGTCATTCAGATTGAACTCTCTCCATCTACAATTTATTCCATCCATTCCTTTCAATTCAAACACGTGTCCATGCCCGGCTGTCTCCCCATTCTCTCTCCTCCTTCCATCAGAGGGGGACGAACCAATTTATGCTAATTCACCCCAAAGTTTCACATAAAACCGTAGAATGGCAGAGGCTCGGTGTCTGTAGATGAAATTACTGTAGAATATGAGGAAAAAATGGTGATAAATGGTTGAAAACACCCATTAAAACACATTCCATACGGAGAGTTTTTGTCGGAGAAGAAGAAGGAGGAAGATGAAACAGAAAGTAAGAGTGGATGATGAAATGGGGGAGAGGTGATAAGAGATTTGAATGAGATGAATGAGGAAAGTGCGTTGTCACTACAGATTACATGGGGGAATATGAGTGATTGAAGATGAAAGTTAGTGCATGTACATACAGTAAAGTTGAATGTACATACACACATACACATACACAGCATATGGTGATGGGGGTGGTAGTGAGGAGAGGAGAAGAGAGAGGGAGAGAGAGGGAGGGTGGATGAGGTTGTTGTAACTGTAACTGTGAGGCTGGTTGGGGGTGCGAGGGGGGAGGGAGGGCGGTAATGAGTCATACACACACAACAACTGTACATTATATTCCTCATTATACATACATGATGACGTGTATGTTGTTGACTGTCCTCCTCTTCCCCTCTTTCTCCCCTCTTTCTCCCTCTTTTCCTCACTTCTTCTTCGACCTTCGGTGTCTTCTCCATTAAAATGGCCCCAACACAGTCACCATTTCATTGTTTCAATTCCCTCTCCGGCCCTCACTCTGACAACGACGACGACACAGACTCTGTTCTACTGTCAGTACAACCCGATGTCTTTCCACTACTCCGTCCAGCAGCTGCTGGTGCTGGCCGCCTTGCTGCCGGCCGTGTCCTGCACATTCGGATGTGGCTGCGCTCTGCCCCCTCCGCCCATCCCCTGTCCTCCTCCCCCTCCTCCACCCATCTGCCCACCCCAGGTGAGTGTCGGGTTGCATTCACCCCATCCCCTTCAGATATGCCCTCCTCCCATGCCATGCCCAGCGCCGCTGCCTCCTCCGGTAAGTTACACACACAGACACACAATTGGTACACTGTAACCGACAGACGACATGAATACAGTAGTGATTAGCATAATTTGTACTAGTGATTATCATATTCTGTACAGCATAGTGATTAGGGTATACATTCCTTCTTCAGATCTGTCCTCCTCCCCCCACCTGTCCTCTTCCCATCCACTTCCCCCCTCTTCCTTCTCCCTGTTCTGCGCCCGCTCTGCCCTTCATTCCCCCTCCCAACTTCACCCCATACGCCATCCCTCCTGCCAATGACTGCTGTTGCCGCTGTGGGGTGCCTTGCCGGTTCAGGTAATTCATCTCCTCCATATTCATCCTTTCTTCTTCTTCTCCACTGCCTTCTCCATACCATCTGTCCATTACACTTCTGCTCTTCCATCATCTCTACATTCTTCCCTCCCCCTCATTCCCTCCCATCTTCAGAGCAATGGCGCGTACTCATGGAGCCAAGATATTCGCGGCAAAGCAACACTCGGCAGAGGAAGAAGATCCCACATGCAACAACAAGAAGTTGAGAAGAGTGATTGAGGATGTGGGTGATTGGGGAGATGAAAAGACATGGAGAGAGAGAGAGAGAGAGAGAGAGAGAGAGAGAGAGAGAAAGAGAGAGAGATACGATGGATAAGAATGGTGTGATTATGGTACAAGCCACATGGTGATAGCGTGGCTATGCGAGCAGATGGGAGATAACCAGCCCCACAGAGTGACAGGCGAAACGAAGGGTCAAATTCACATTCCAACTTCAACTTGTCCATTCAGAATCTCACCGACGATCCAACAATCGCCAAGAGAGCAGTGCAGAAGGCGGCAGAACAGAAACTGGGCGGAAAGTGGAATGTGATATGCGCAAAGGTAGGAAAGGGGGATTAAGAGGGGATTACGGGTATTAATACCGTAAAATAACAAGTAATATCGCATCATCCGAGACTACCGTATCATTTGTTCATTATTCTATTGTATTCTTATTAATATGATGGTTCTTAATCTCTGTTATTTCAGTCCGACTTCTCTTACGTTGCCTACACGCAAGACTTCTGCCAGTACGCGAATGAGGACGTGACGTGTTACGCATTCAAAGCAGTGACAGCGTAGAGTGAATGAGGAGAGTATGTCTGTACGATATGATATGTAATAGTTAATGAAGAATGATAAGAAAGATGCAGATGTGTGTGTGTTTGTTTGTCCATCTGTGTGTTTGTATGTTCAGGGCGGTACCACCAGCAACAGGTCATTCGTTATCTCATCAGCTGTGCTTCTTCTTCTATCAGTCTCGTCCCTCTTCCCCAGCATGTCCTCTCATCTCTTCCTCCTTCTCATCTTCCTCGTCTCATCCTCTGTCTACTCTCATCACTGTGCTGATCCTCAGTTCGAATGTGAGGATGATTCAACTTGTTGTGCAAGTGGATCGGGAGGATTCGGATGCTGTCCGCTGGAGGTAAGAGGGAAGGAAACTGGACTGACAGCTGCACTCATACTGATTTGCATATCAATTATTGTATGCTAACCTGTACATGTGAATTGTAGGATGCCGTGTGTTGCGATGATGGAGTGCACTGCTGCCCTCATGATACGACATGCGATACGGCACATGGAAGATGTATGCAGGTGAGAAGAAGAAGAAGATAGTGATGTAGTAGTAGTTGTTGTTGATGTTGTTGATGGATTGAATGATGTTTACATATTGTTTACATATCATCCACACACACGGATTGTATCGATTGACTTCTAATCATCCCATCCTCCTTTCCAGCATGGCCGCTTCCACTCGAAGGCGATGCGAAAGGATGAGAAGCAGAAGAGGAAGGAGAAGAAGAAGCCGATGAAGAACCTGATCGAGGTGAACGGCGTCTGCCCCGACGCACAGTCTCAGTGCCCAGAAGATGCGACGTGCTGCAAGATGAACGAGGTGGGTGGAATGGCGACTGATGTTGCTGGTGTTGTTGTTATATGGAATCTACTGAATGACTGTATGTTATATTCAAATTATAGGGTGGATACGGCTGCTGTCCCATGCCTGATGCCACGTGTTGCGCAGACAACTTGCACTGCTGCCCTGAGGGATACACATGCGACTCGACGCAGGCGAGATGCATCGCCGGAAAGGTAGGAAGAGGGAAGAGACGACTAATTAGCATATTCCAAAACTAATTTACATATTCTCTCCTCCCCCTTGCAGGTATCCATTCCCTGGTACCCGAAGCTGAAGTCGAAGAAGGTGCGTGTGAACCCTGCCTACACTGGCAAGAAGCTGCGTCTCGGCCTTCCCCAGCGTCCCGCCGACTCGGCCGACTTCCAGGTGTGCGCCGACTTCTCCACGCTCTGCGCCAACGACGAGTCGTGCTGCCCGGTGGAGAGGGAGAGCGGAGAGCAGGGATACGAGTGCTGCCCAGTGCAAGGAGTGAGTGTGGATGACAACATGTTCCACATAAACAATACAACTGATTAGCATATACATATATGCAAGAGGAGGATGATAGTGAGCAGTACTATAGTGTAGGGAGATAACACAGATGGACAGACGCACACAGATACCTCCAAACATCCACTTCCAACCTCCAACTTGCAGGGTGTCTGCTGCGGTGAGCGTTGCTGTGCGAAGGGATCTGAATGTGTGGACTCGGTGGCCGGCAAGTGCAGACAGATTCGATTCTGAGCTGCCACCAACGCTGTCAACGATGAGAACTCATTCACTCTCCCACTCTCAAAACGAGTCAGCATCCATTCTGTTGTATGAATTGTGAACAATAAACACACACTCTCTCTACCACTCATTCACTCTCCCTATCGTTCTTTTGTTCGGCCAGAGATTACTTATTCTTGTCCCTCTTTCTCTCTTTTTCTCATTCTAATGACTACCACGTCGTTCACGACGCTTAGCAGATTGTTGGAGTGGTGGTGGCAGCACCAATCGGTTTGCCCTGTTGGCAGGAGGAGAGGAGGAGGAGGAGGACTGAGTTTGTTTGTGTGTCTGTCTGTCTGGATGTGACGTACAAACACACACACACAGACACACACACATTGCCGACAGAGGCTGCAACTCAACTCTGTCGTCGTCACATAAAACGACATTTCAAACATTTGAATGGATGAAATAACAACTTTCAGTACTTCGCACAAACTGAAGGCAGAAAGAGGAAATGGCGGCAGGAAAGTTGGTGGTGGTGGAGGAGGCAGACAGCAGCAGCAGGCATGGACCATTGGATTGGAGGTGTGGGACATACAAACACACACACACACACACACACACACACACACACATGGACACACACCCGTTCTTGTGAGGAGGTGGGGGGAGGGAGGGGGAAGGAGAGAGAGAGAGACTCGATTCCACTCGAGCGCCCTCTTCCTGCGATTGCGTGGATGGATGTGTTGAACGGATGAGGGGAAGGTGCACAGTTATTGTTATGTGTGGATAGATGTGAACATATCCATCCATCCATCAACTCTGTGTACTGTCCGATCTCTGTCTACTTCTGTTAACAAGTTAACTTTCTTACTCATCCTCCCATCTTCCATCCTTCTCTCTCTGTATGCATTTAGTGTTCAACTCACTTTAAGCCTCTTTTCCCCCTTTCACCTCCTCCTCCTCCCCCTCCTGTTGCTCGTCCTTCTCCTCTTTCTCTTCTTATTCTCCTTCAAATAGCATCACCTTCTCTCCCTCCCTCAGCTGACCCAACTCTGTTTGCGCCCGGGGGCAAATCGGAGGCGTCTTGCCGGCGGCGACTTTGCCCTCGGCAATGAGCAGCACGTTGCGGCGACGTTTTGCGGCGACGTCGTCTCTCGTTTCGACTGTGTCGCCCTCTCTTCCCCCCTCCTCCTCCTCCTCTTTTTCACGTCACAGCCTCCCCCAGGCTCCGCCCCCTCTTCCTCTCTCTCTCTCTCCCTCTCTGTGGGGTCGTCGTGTGCAGGCCAGATCATGTCGGAGCTGTCAGACTCTCCACCTCCTCTATAAAGTCGGGGTGGGCTGGAGGAAAGCGCCTCAGGCATCAAGTCAGACGGTGGTGGTGGTGGAAGTGTCCCGCTCCCCTCTCTCTCTCTCCCTCTCTTCTTCCCTTCCAACAGTCCATCATCATCACCATCATCATCACCACTCTTTTGTTCACTCGTTCTCTTCTTATTCTTCTTCCTTCATTTGTTTGTGCTGCCGTAACTGTCCATCGTCTCCTTCTTCCCTTCAACTGTAACCAACCCCCCCCCCCTCCCCTCCCTTCTCCTTCTTCTTCTCCATCTTCACCTTCTTCTCCCTTCAGATGGTGCGCGTGGTGGCCGACGACTCGTTCGCCTCCTCGTCGCCGCACACGCAGATGCAGATGGACGACTCGTCCGTCGAGTCGGGCCACAGCGGTGAGCAGCGGCGTGGCAACGGGCGCAACGGCAGCAGCAACTGCGCCACCTCCAACGGATATGGAGGCAAGCTGAACGGCAATGAAATGTGAGTGGGGGGAAGGAAGGGGGATAAGCTGTTGTTGTTATTGTTGATACAACCTACATTGCACTATAAGTCATCATCATCACACCCATATCATATACCTGTTTATCCTCATCCTCAAACATGCCTCTCTCTCTATCACCTTTCACGTCATCCTCCCACCCATCCATTCATCCATACATTCCGTTTAATTGATTATTAGTTGTTGAGCTGTCATGGACACATCGTGCACACAAACACGGTTGAATGTCATTCATTTGCACACAATCGTCTATGCCAATCAATCCTCTTCCACTCCGCTCCATTCAATCATCATATCCTCATCATCATCATCATCCCTTCTATTGCTGCAGTCCCACTCGACATAACCGGATGTTTGTGATATAGCGGATACTACTGCTAGCCACCACCTCTCATGTCCCCACCCACTCACCCACCTCCCATCTGATTTGAATATAAGTTTGAATTTCAGTCGATGGCGTCGAGCAGCGTGGTTGATGGGCGCGGCCGCGTTCCTCTTCCTGCTCTCCACCGTCGCACTGGCCGTCGTGGTCGGTATCAAATACTCGGAAGATGATAATCAACGAGAGATCAAAGAGATAAAACAGAGGGTGAGAAGGGAGAGGTGAAATGATGATGATGATGAATGAAACAGATCGAAACGAGCAGCTCTTCACTGCCCACAGGCCCACCTTCGACTGCAACTGCCAGAGGAGCGGCCAACTTGAACGACTCGGCCGACTCGGACAACAACAACGACGACGAGAACAAGTTGAAGAATGTCGACTGGCCCGCGCCCAGCGGGTCGATGCTCACAAAGTTCAAGAAAGCCACCGTGGTAGCGGATCAGGGCGCATGTTCAGAGGCTGGCAGGCAAGTGAGGGGAAAATGGTGGCGGTTTGCATATAACATGTTGATTTGCATCAAGAAGACAGAGATTGTCCACTTGCAGAGATGTGTTGATAGAGGGAGGAAATGCTGTGGATGCGGCCATCGTGTCACTGCTCTGCGTCGGAGTCACCAATCCACAGAGCAGTGGACTGGGTGGTGGATTCGTCATGACGGTGAGAAGGGGGAGAGGGGGAAATGGGGAGCTATATGCAAATCACACTTTATATTCATTCTATATTCAAATCATCCTGCAGATCTACAACGCCAGCAAGGGCAGCTGCTTCACGGTGAACGCTCGCGAGACTGCTCCTTTCTCTGCGCATGAGAACATGTTCGTCGACACGCCGAAGGATGCGACAGTCGGTGGGTGGAAGGGAGAGAGAGAGGAGATGGGGTGATAGTCTATCAGTCTTATAGTGGTTGCAGTGTTTGAATCGTGACGATTGATACATGATTGAATGATGCGATTGATCTGTAATGAACGCTACATGATATCACCCCTCCTCCCCCTTCCAGGCTATCGAGCTGCGGGTGTTCCCGGCGAGTTGGCCGGCTACTACCGAGCCTGGTCCGAGTTCGGCTCTGGCCGTGTGCCCTGGCGTCGACTGTTCGATCCCGCGATCCGCGCCGCCCGCTTCGGCTTCCCCGTCACCAACAACCTGGCCGCCCTGCTGGTGCGCTATGAGGAGGTGGTGAACAAGGACAAGTCAATGGGCGACACCTTCCTCTCGCCCGTCACTCGTCGCATCTACGAGGAGGGCGACATCATGAAGCGAGAGAAGTTGGCCGACACGCTCGAGATGTTGGCGAATGCGAGTGATCCCATAGGTGAGGGAGAGGGGAGGAAGAGGGGAGGATGAGGATGGGGTGGATTGCATCAGCGTTTACATCAGCAACGGTTGGAAGGGGGTCTATCCTATCTTACAAGATCTCTTTGAGATACAAACACATGACCCGACCGATTCAATGAGGAGGATGATGGTCGATTGCCTCAGGGGGAAAGGGAGGGGAGAGAGTGGAATCATCATGATTGAATCATTGGGGGGGGACTGACTGTATTCAACCTTTTACACCCAACACATCACAGATCTGTTCTACCGCGGTGGAATGGCCCAGACGATCGCGAGTGAATTCCAGGAGAACGGCGGACTCATCACGCAGGAGGACCTGGCCAACTACACCGCCACACTGGACGAGCCGATCACGGTGAGCAGGGGGATGAGGGGAAGGGATACTGTAGATATGAGGGGGAGATCGTACTGTACTATGAATGTATAGACATGATAATTGTTGTCTGTTCGTATGTACAAGTGGATGATGATTGAATGATGATGATGGCACGATTCCTTTTCAGGTCGAACTCGGTGCCAGTGGTCTGAGTGCGTGCGGCCCGCCGCCGCCCGCCTCGTTCATCATCATGCAGGGCGTGTTGAGAGCTTTCTTTGGTAGGTTGAGGAGAATGTTACTGCGAATGTTACTGCCTCTTTTTATACAAATACAGTCCATATACTAATGATAATGCATGTCTGATGTCTGTTCTCTCGCTCTTCTCCCCTTCTCATTCCCCTTCTCCCCCTTGCAGAGACTTACGGCGCTCCCGGCTCTGCTCCCATCGACCACAATGATCCTCTGTTCTACCACAGACTGATCGAGGTGCAGAAGTTGGCCTACGCACGTCGAACTCATCTCGGAGACGCAAAGTTCTCAGATGAATGGGAGCAGATCAAGGCGAATATGACACACAGGTAGATAGGGGGAGAGGATTATAGGGATGGGAGGGAGATGATGGGGAACATGAGCAATGATGAGAAGGATGAGGGAATGGTAGTTAACAGCAGACAGACACACACAGACAAAACAACAACAATAACGATGGTTGAGGGGGGGGGAGGAGTAGTAATGAGATGGATGATGGGTGGATGTGTAGTAGTATAGGAATACATGGATGGCATGGGTGTAATATACAATGATGATAGTAATGACGATGATGATGAATGCATCGATCCTCTCCTTCAGCGACTACGGCAAGTGGCTGATGAGTCGGGTGCGTGACCGCGCCCAGCCCATCGAGTACTACGACGCCGACCTGGCCGACCAGCCCGAGGACCACGGCACCTCGCACTCGAGTGTGGTGGACGCAGAGGGTAACGCCGTGTCGGTGACGTCGACGGTGAACTACTAGTGGGTGAACATGGACAACATCGACAACTCTCACAGCTTCGGCAACCAGCGCGTGTCGCCGACTCTGGGCATCGTGTGGAACAACCAGATGGACGACTTCTCGACGCCCGGCCTCGTCAACAGCTTTGGGTTCGCGCCGTCCGAGGCCAACTTCATCAAGCCAGCCAAGCGGCCCATGTCATCCTCGTCGCCCGCCATCATCTTCGACAAGAGCGGAAAGGTAGGCAGGATGAGAGCCGTTTTATTGGTTTGCAGTGTAAGCAGAACATTAATAGGTATTGTTCCCAATAATTTTTTAATACATTCTTATCCCCATCCCACCACCCCGACCACTTGCAGGTCCGTATGGCCGTCGGCACGTCGGGCGGCTCGTACATCATCTCGGCCACCTCGCAGACTGTGATGCGCGTGCTGCTGATGAAGGAGTCGGCCAAGGAGGCCGTCGACTCGCCCCGCCTCCACAACCAGTTCATGCCGCACAACACGGAGATTGAGACCTCCTTCCGCAGGTTGGATGGGAATAATGATGGGGTTGTGGTGCAGTACAAGTACTACGTGTACTTCATCAACTTCCTCTCCCCGTTTACAAAAACTTGGTCTGTTCGGTTTTCGGTGCATAGTGGGTGGTGGATGAAGAAGGAGAGAGAGAATGGGGGAAGAGAGGGAGGAGGGGAGAGAGAGTGGAGAGACAGCAGAGAAAGAGAGGGAGAGAGACGGAAGCGATACCGGAAATAACGCGCACATCGATGTGAAGAAAAATGCGAATGCGGACATGCAGATGAGGGGGAGGGAGAGGGGAATATAGTAGAACAACAACAACAACATCAACAACTTGATCAACATCGACTCGTTGCAGAGCATCCGCCGGGTGCTTGTCGAGCAGTACGGCCAGAACTTCACCGAGGTGCCCATGCAGAAGTCGGTGGTGCAGGCCATCGAAGTGAACCCCGATGGCTTCATCTACGCCAACTCGGACCACAGACGCACCACGGCCGCATTCCCGGCCGGCTACTAGAACGGGTGCAAGAAGAAGTGGAAGAAGATGCAGTTGAAGGGCAACAAGTCGAACTGATTCTACTCAGTCTGCTGCCTTCCTTCGTCCATCTTTCATTCTGCACAACACTCACCGTCATCACTCGTCCCCCTCCCCAAACTACAGCTACTTCTCTTGTAATTGCAGGTCTCATCACTACGGTTACATCATTCCCCCTCTTTTTTCCTCCCTTTCCCCTACTTGAGTCTTCCCTCCCCCCTAAAACTGTACCACACAGACACAAACTACGACGTACCACACTCCCCGTGACAGACAGACATATTTATGTACAGTAACTACTTTCTCTCTCCCTCTAACCGTTCCCCTCCCTTCCCCACTCATCTTTCCCTCCCCTCCCCCCATTACATGTATACAGAACATCCTCCTACACGTCTTCCTGTGCATAAATAGAGCTATCGGCGCCATAATCCACATACCACACAGAACATCATTAGAACATTGAAAAACGTGTCGAGATTGAAGCAGAGATAAGAAGTAACTACTACTACATCTGTAATACAAATGTACATACAAACACACAGACAGACAGAAGAAGAAGACAGTCTATTGAAGCGAGGATAACGTGTAATAAGATTGGGTTGTGGTGGTGGTTGTCCTCCTCCTCCTCTCCCTTACATACATTTGGGTGTGTGTGTCGGTGCCTGTGTGTGTTTGTATGTCGCCGTGCCCATCTGGCGGTAATGAGACTTGCTGATGGACGGTGAGTGGAGGGGGAGAGGAAGAGAGGAGGAGGAGGAGACTGGCAACAGAGGAGGGAGAGAGAGAAGAGAGACACGATGACGGGGATGGGGAGAAGAGTGCGGAAGAGACGAGAGAGTATGGAGAGAGAGGAGAGTGGCAGACAGTGAGAGGGCGAGAGAGCATGTAAGGAGAGGAGGGAGCAGAGAGAGTGGGAGAGAAGAGAGGAGGAGGAATGGGCGCGACGGGTGGTGGTGGTGGCGCAATGTCATTCGGGATCGAGTCAACGGCCGGCTGCGTTGATGTTTCTTCTTCTTCTTCTTCTTTGTTTCTCTCTCTCTCTCTCTTTCCTAACACGCCATCATCCCCCTCCCTCCTCGCCTCTCCCTCCTACTATTCATCCTCCTTCTTCTTCTCTCCCATCTGTACAAGTGTCTTGTGGATACATTCATACATGCACACACCCACCGCCTTTCCCTATAGAAAGTGCGGTTGTCTGCCTGCAATAGTAATAAGACCCGTATCTGCGTCGTCTGTGTGGTCTTGTAGTAGTTATGGGAGAGAGAGAGAGAGAGAGAGAGAGTCGACATGCCATGCACACATTTCGTAGTAGACAGCCGCAGGGCTTCGTGTATCTGCCTTCTTCTTGCGCAGAGGAGGAGGGAGAGGAGGCCGAGGCCCATTCGGTGCGCAGTTAGTGGAAGAGGAGAAGGAGGAGAACGAGACGACGACCAGTCCGTCACGACCACAACGAGACAGCTCTTCCCCCTCCTCTTCGCCTAATTCTGGGGACTTACTCGTCATTCATTCTCTCGTCTTCGTTCTCCCTCCTCCCTCTCATACTTATTCTATATATGATTCTCTCTCTCCTCCCCTCTGTTCTCATTACAACTACCCGTCATCTTCTCTCTCTCTCCCTCTCTGTCTCCCTCCTCTCCCCCTCCTCCTCTTCTTCTTCTTCTCTGTCCATTCTCATCAGCGTCTAATTGAATTGTTGGTCCGTCCAAGCGGTTCGTCCCCCTTCCACATTTGCATCTGTCGCATGCGCGCGTCTTTCCCCCACAATCTCATCTTTTATATAACAATTCTACAACATTCCATGTACAACATCTCTCTCTGCTTCTCCCTCTTTCTCTCCCTAGTGTCCAATTCCCCTCTTTCAAGTCGATGTCCACCCCCTCCTCTCCCCTTTCTCTTCCTCATCCTTCTCCTCCTCCTCTTCAGTCGTTTTCTCTCTCTCTCTCATCCCCCAATCAGATTCATTTTCCCACTCTCCTCCACTCGCAACATGTAGAGTAGAATAGTAGTAGTAATTGAAGTGTAGTTGTACATCCATCCATCATCTACCCCTCCTCCTCCTTCCATTCAACTTGTATTCACTTCGTAACTCGAAACTTTGTCGTCTGTGTTGAAGTTGTTCAGTTGTTATGCGCGTCGCCGCCCTCTCTTTCGTGTCACTATGCAATTGAATATTAACACTGTTGTTTCTCCCTTTTCAGCCCTCATCAATCTCCCTTCCCTCTGACCTATGCTCTCCCCGTCAAGCTGCCC